>DWON01006916.1:0-13426 GCA_018251015.1 Phocides pigmalion okeechobee
AAGATGGTCGCCTCCAATAATGTGTATCCGCCAACCACACCTCCCCAACCGAATCACAATATATGAAGAACATGTCGCTTTACGGCGGGTTATGACGATGGCGGTGGTGCCGCCTAACGTGGTGGTGGTGTTAACGGCTCTACCACCTTCTAACTGTTAATTTTCTAACTAATAACTGTCTTCTAGATATTAATTAATATGTAAATAATATTTGAATGACAATTTTCATATTATTTAGCATGGAATTTACAGATTGCAGGAGTGGTAAGTTAAAAAGATTTAAACGCATTGAAAAAAATTAAATCAAGATAAGCGTGCACTAATTTTCCATCAATTTCTTTAACGGCTATCAGAAAGACGATAACGGATAAAGACTATGTACCACAGATAAGATTTTAATTTAGAGCGCCATTTAAAGCGGTTAACTGTTTAAAACGGGCTCTATGGGTGGCATAGACTAAAGTTTTAAAGTACTGTTAACGGTTTGATTGTATCGTTTTACAAGAGTTTAGCTAAGTCTCGGTCATAACTTTTGGAAAAAAATACATTTTTAGGATTGGCACAAAGACCTATGGACATTAAAAAAAAATACATTTCTTTTTCATTGTTCTCTAAATAAAAAGTTATTATTTGGTTTTTTAATATTCGCTTAACAAGTATTGCCCTAATTTTTTTTCAATCGTATTTAAAAAGCGAGGTACTTAATACGGTTTCAGATGGAAAAATAGGGGATCAAATTTCATATTAAATTTGAGTTAAAATTATATTTGAGTAAGTTAAAATTATATTTCTGAGGAATATATAGATATAAATAAAAATATATTTGAATGAAATTAGAATCGCTAAGGTTAAAGAGGGGATGCAATTTTCAGTCGATAATTTTCAGGATTAATTTCTTAGAAGTGGGTTTTTTCTTAAAATCATTATAATTATTCTGATAGGGAACGCTCTCCTTACAACTAAAGGAAACATAGAGTTTACTTCAACACACTGCCTCATTCCGAATTCGTAGAGCTTAGAACGTACTGTAGAACAGAGTAAAAATGTAGAGCGTATTGGGTGGCACAGAGTAAAAATAATATAAAGATAAGGTAAAGCGAAGTATATCAGAATTAACAACAAGTTACATTGTTGTAGGCCACAATGACTTGGTAATGAAACGCTTTGGCGACAAGAGGCGATAGTAGAAAGATAATGGTGAACTATTGACTTTAGGCTTGTAAGGGATCATGGTTTAAGGGATAAGCGCTGAATTGAGTAGCCATCAATTTTGTATTGACCATAGATAAGGTTTTTCACTAGGTGTGACTTGGGCTTTTACTTTGAGTTATAGAATTTTATAGAATTTTGTGCGCTTTTGAATAAATGTAATGACATAAGAAACGGTACATAACATGATATCTAGCAGTACAGAATAACGCACTAAAGTTTATCGTTAAAAAATGTTCAATAATTAGTTTTTAATGATAATATGATGATTTCTGACCCTGGTCAGAAGATGGGATTTAAGAAAAAAGTATAAAAAGGGCGGGAGTTCCAAAAACTGGCGGTGAATACAACGAAACCTGAAAACGAAAACTAAGATAAAGGTGATCTTTTATTTGTCAGACTTATTAGAGGTCCTCATATAAAAATCTGAACATTTTACTTGCGCCGAAGGCGCGATTATCAAAATGCTTTGTTAAATTGGGTCTAGCTGTTTTCAATCATCGTACAAAAACAGATAAATAAATAAAAACGCTTAGAAGAAGGCAGCTATTTTGAAATAACAGTCACAAATAAATGTATCCTTATTATTATTATTATCGTCTTTTGTCTTGAAATCACACACAGCAATAAAATTGCCTCTGATTTTGTCTATGTGTTATCTGTGTTCGTCTGACTTGGACCAATCAACGGTCTCTATTATCGTTTACCATTTAAGCCGCATTGCAGCCCATTGTGCGAATGTGCTCGGTGAAAAACGCGGGCTGTAGCCACATTGGCGAGTAGAACTAATGCCGCTCTAATTTTACGCGCAACCACACCTTTCGCTACTAAACAAAATTATTGCTCGAATGCCGTAAACAAATGTATGGGGGATTCGGAATATTGGAACAAAAGCGCGGGTCAGTTCCGAGTGTAATATATTTTGAAAATGTACCATTGTCTGAATTGTTGAAATAGAGCGGGATTGATATTTCGCCTAAAGGGGACGGCAAAATGGATTTTGTGCTCGAAGTGGTCGAGTGGGATTATGCTTAGTATGTGTCTGTGGTTCTTACAAAGTTGGACTTCAGTATTCTGGCCCAATTATAAACCTATATAATTTGTTTAAAAGAAAAACTATTGACTTCTTTTACTATACCTACAACTTGACAGAATTAACTATTACAAGGTAGAACATGTATGGGTTGATTGAGGTAGGATCAGCGTCACATTCGTTTCTAACGTGTTGTCGAGTCTAAAGTATTTCTTGAGTTTTGATGTACATATGATTACTAATTTAATATGAGGTGTTAATCTTAGTTACAAGTAATAAGGAACGTGTGATAGATTTTAGATAGAACGAAAGTTTAATAGATTCATCATTACGTCTTCATCCAGAGTTCTATATTGCATCAATATTGTTTGTCAATATGGCACCAACATTCAGTTTAGCATCAGCTCGTTAGATTTTAAACCGCAACTTCACGCAAAGGCGTACGTTACTAGTAAAGGTATAATAGTTCGGAATTGTCCGCTCAATTCCGCAGCAATCCGACCACCTACACGACTTCAGACGCTTGCACGAGACAGTAAAATGGAGATAATGTTAAACAAAAGCTTAACATTCTGTGCCCGAACTGTTCTTCGCTATAATCTTTTGCACCTTATCCGTTGGAAATATGAACGGTTTTAGCACATTTTTGCGTTGCACCAGAACTCGCGTGCGATGCCAGACGTTCAACGTAAGGGGTATTATTAATCTTGGGTAAATTGCATGTGATTACCTGTCTCGGATTGTTTGTAGTTGCAGGTGAGTTATCTCGTGCATATTTGGAGGCGTTAGATATTACCAAACAACTGTGGGGTCAGAGTTTAAAGCGCTGTGTGTGCTTACTTCATTCGCAGATTAGTGGAGACTGTGAATTTTACAACTGGAGAAAGTTTTTTGTTATTTTCGATAAGATTTTAAATGCAAACTTATTTTTCTTTAGCAAGATATTTTATGAATGACATGGTCAAGTCAGGAGTCAGTCAGTAAGACTGCTATCAGCAGGTCTTCAAAAGTTAGTTACAGATTATGTGTCAATGGTCGAATGTACTTTTAAATAATTCAATTCAAGATACAACTACGTATCCGGGAAGGTACAACCGTCTTCCTCACAATCCGTCTTAAGTCCGTCGTGAAGCAGTTCTTGTGTTTCGATTAGAGAGGTGCGGTTACCGGCCCTCCTTACAAGTGAACTGACCATTTCAGCTTTTAAGAGTTGCGTATCTGTACATGACGTTAGGTATGACTTTAGGCCTTTTTGATGTTAGACGTTGATGTTCATATGGCTGCAGATACTATTTAATATCACCTGACCTATACGCTCGTTTGCTACATTTTTAACGAATTCACATATTTAACGAGTTTTGTTTCAAACGAATATTTGAAATAAAAGTTTCCTATCGCAAAGATCCATTATTATTCGGTCGATCAATTCACCAGATCAGCGTACGTTAAGACAGATTCCGTGAGTTCTCCAGGAGTCATCTACAGCGAGAGCTAAATTAGAATATATGCTAATAAGCAGCAGACAGGGATGGGTCAATTGCTTAAGCTGGATATCAAGTCGAGGGTATCATCAAAAACATTAGTGTGTTCTCTGGAAGGTATCGATAATGAATTTCGGAGACAAGACGCAGTGGTGTATAAAATGATATACAGAGAGTTTACCAAAAGTCGTCTACTAAACAGTGGGAGTAGCATGATTGAACGGGTAGTATTAACCATTTGAAGCCTAGACAAAAAGAGATCAACACCCGATTTTACACAAGAGAGGGATGGATCTATAGTGTTTGTAACTATGTAGTACGAGAAGAAGAATTAGAAAATGTTGATGATCACTCTATTGGGTGTGAAAGTTAGCTTTTTATGTCAGTAGAGCACGAATTACTTCCCACAACTACGACACGCCTTCACTAGGCTATTACAATTCTAATTGGTCGAAAAAGGAAGGAAAAAGAAGGAAGGAAAAAATCTAAAGGTCTACAAGTGCTTCGACAAGGATTAATGATTCGATTTGTAGAAAAAAATCGAAACTGATTTTGTAACACACCTTCTGTATCTGTAAAGCGCGTAAGAAATATTGCCACCAGTGGCTACCCATCCTATTCCTAACCGCACCCAACGTTGCTTAACTTTGTTATTCGACTACGATATATATGAGCGGAGTTGCAACTAAAGCTCTTATAGAATCAATCTATCACTATCATCAGCAATAAGTGGGTATGTTGAATGATAATCACAATTTAGCACTAAGGCTTGGCGGGACCAGTGAAGGGAGTATGACGGCGCAGTTATAGCAATCCAGTGTTTGTCTGTTCGTTTAATGCTTTGCCTTTGCTGTGTCATGGTTTGTGGGCATTGAGTGGTTTGTAATTTATCTTAAGATTTAAAACAGCAGAAATAAAAGGTTCGTCAACCATTTACTGGGCCCGTTGTAGGGCTCGGGCATCTTTCAGAAAAGTTATGCCGCAATCAAATATAAAAAAAAAAATTACAATAGTATATTAGAAGGTTTGAGGAATACCTCACATATTCTTGAATTCTTAATTTTTGTGATGATGTTGTTACAACTTAGTTTAACAGTGATTAGCTTTGAAATCATCGGTCCGCGGAGTTCGAGGTTCAAAATTTTCTAACCATTACCTCCAAGTGTGATCGACGCTGCTAATGAAAAGAGGGTTGACTTATTTTCTGTGCTGAGAAATGCGATCGTTATTCAACGTGGGAATGAGGGTAGTTTGGCATCATGCCGCTTAGGTACGGACAGTTTGTAGATTGTTTAGGTTAAGCTTTTATTATAATAATAATATATATTGGTTTTATGGTTCATGAAATTTTAAATGCTAAGTTCGTGTTTTTATTATTTTTTTTGTGCTAAATACTGCTTTTAAGTCAATTTTATATCTCTATTTCCCTGGAACGGACATTCTTGCCCTTTCTTATTATTAAAAAACGCGAGGAATTCATTCTTTATGCTGACGGGCTTTTGATGAACCAATTTCCTTTATAACTGGGAATTTGTAATTGGCTCGCAGGTATGTTAGTGAGACGGTCCGAACTAGCGTGGACGCCCCACCGCAAAATACAATTAGTCCCGCTAAATACCATGTAGACCAGGGCATGTCACTACTGTGGCAAAGTTTCCTGATTTGCACAGGATTTTCATTGGAAAAAAATATCTCCATTTACTAGTAAAATAATAACATAATTCTTAAAATTTTATTTACAGTAATGAAAATCTGCCATGAAGCAACTCTTGTATTTCGGTTCGAGTGCTGTTTTGCCCAACACTTAAAAGAGCACCATTTCAGTCTTTATAAGTAGAGCGTATTTACTTATAGGCCCAGATAGGACATCCGTTTTGTTTGAGGTTGTTTGTGGATGTTCATGGGTTATCTTCTTAATATCAGATAGCCTGCGTTTGCTATTTCTCTTTCTCTTACACACACACACACACGCACACACACACACACACACACACACACACACACACACACACATATATATATATATATATATATATATATATATATGTGTGTGTGTAAATATTCTCTCTTAAATCAAATTCCGAAAGTACTCAAGAGTCTTATGCAACCCTAAATAGAGTTTTGATGAAACGATCTCTGTGTTTTAACTTTGTTCTGCATTTGTTCGTAAAGTTGGCGACTCTGCGTTGATGGGTTTTCAATTTATCCTGAAGTAATAATATTAGATTTTTGTTAAAATGATCTCTGTGTTTTAACCTGTCCTGCATTCGTCCGTTAAGTTGGCGACCCTGCGTTCGTGGGTTTTCAATTTATTAATTAAAGTTCAGAAATATCTTAATACAATTAACTGGCGCCACACAACCGTTTGTTCTACGCTACGATTCGATGAAATGTAATGAATTCTAAATGTGGCCACAAACGCGGTGAGTGGCTGCACCGCGTTTGTGTTGTGTCTACAATTATTGTTAACGATTAAAGATGTTTTGTACACATTGTTATTTTAATACACGTAAGTTGTAACACTCGTTAAACCTGCCTTTTTTGTTTGAAGAGGAGCAAATGAGTGTGAAGGCTACCTGTTCGTTGCAGCCCATGAACATCTAACCTCACCTAGAACTGTGTTGTATACTGAATTGTATATATAATATGGGCGATCGTTCTTAGATACATCGATACTCCTTAGGACTAATATGGTTGTCTTGCTTAACTGCTAAAATGTATTCTGTACGACTATACTTAAGTCGGCAATCCCATATATCCAACCGGAATAAAAGAATTGCTTCATGGTAAACTGCGTAATTTATTAATTTAATAAATATTTTAATTAAATAAAAATATGGTTGAAAATTCGAAAAAACAAACAATTGGAAACTCTGCGACATACCGGGGCAAACTATCCAAGAACTACAAAAAAAAAACATCAAAATCGCTACTATGATAATCGCATCTATAATTCCTTCCCTCAAATGTCCATTTTAGTAACACATGTCCGATAGAAATTTATATACTATAATAAAATTACAGTCTAATAGACAGAAATATTATTCCTCTTTTCCACACACAGCTTTACAATCGCAAGATAATCTCGGAAAGCGTTAAACAATAACCCTCATTGCCCACAAATCAAGGACATTTACACCGTATTCAAAATGTCCTACAATTGTTTATATCCGACTCGTATGGCTGTTCCAGTATCTGACAAGCTCCTTCATCATTGTTGTTCGCGCCTTTTGTTACCAAATAATATTTTTAAGCTAACATCTATTCTCGTCCTTATCACGTTGGGATACGGTTGATGTTTGACGCAAATGTAAGTAGGTGATTTTTGGGACGCGATGTATGTGGGCCGGCGTGCGGGTAACATTATCCTTTATGACGTTTAAAATTCGAACGTTTACCTTTTAACAGAAATAGGTATTATTATGTTACAGCCAGGATATCTTTTTTGCTGTCCTCGTTAAGAATAGGGTATTATTATAAAATGTCTGGAGCCAAATAAAAATCGTTATACAAAAATATTGAAATTGAATTTTAAATTACGTTTGTGATAGTAAACGTCATTCATATAGTTGTATGTTTAACGAATATAGAATAGTAATTATTTTGTTGTATTTTAATTCGATAAATATTGGGTAAAATCTATTTATTAGTAATGATAACAACTTTATTGTTGAGAATGTAAGTCTCCTAAATGGGATTATTAACGGTTTTCGTCCATTAGCCCCTTATAGTGCGTCTGTGGCCCTTTAGTATCAATATTTTATCCACTTAGCAGTCTCAGTTGTCGTCTTAGTACCAAAACGGGAATGTAAGCCGAGCTGAGGCAGTTAAACTACAATTATAGGAATTATAAACAATAAAATAACAAACGTTTCACGTTACTCCGGCCACCTTGTAAACTGTCATATGCGTTCCGTTCCACGGTACTTGTCCTATTAGCATTGTCTTTATGTTAAACTGAACGCAACGCTTTTAGCGTGATCTGGAACGCCTTTTGCGTACCATCTTAGTGGGCTCTTGCAATATTATTTTTGTAGTAAAATAATTTTATTTCCCTCAATTTGAACTGTATTTTCAGTGGCATAGAATATAACTTCTGTGCGTGGTTGTAAATTTTAATGGAAAGACGAAAGCGCTTGTCATGTTATGTTTTACTGGACAAAGGCTATGATTGTCTGCTCGTTTTCTTACCAGCTTAATTACTAATGTTGCCATATTCGTATTGTTAAATGAATTGAAAGAATTTAATGCGACTCGTTTGATTTAATAGCGCGATAAAGGTACGATTAAAGAGACTGGAAGCGTTTAGCAAGTGATACCAGTCGCGTGGAGTTGTGGCGTGTAAGAAGTAAACCAGCATAAAGATCGAATGATAGTAACTTAAACTTATAATGGGGTTTTCGTAAGCCTTTTTTTAGTTCCGTAAGCCTTATGTTGAGTTGTTAATTAGCAGTAGGCGTTGGATATCAAAGGTGGCTGCCTAAACTATCTAAAATATAGTTTTTATTACTGGTAGGTACGGTGTAGGTTTACAAAAACCATGTAAGGCAAGGAAACTGTCTTAGGAACTATTTGATATTATTCACAGGTACTTTTTTATTTTGTACTTACTCCTTTTTTATTGAAGTGCTTGTTATGGAGAATAGTAATAATATAATTTGTATTAAAAAGTTTAATAAGTGTTTATTAAAAATTAATAAGACAGAATGGTTTGAAAATAAAGTTTTTTATGCATAGCTACGAACGCCTCTTCTGAGGATTTATTCGCAACTGCAGCCGGCACCAGTTCCTCTGCCACCGAAAGAGTAACGAACGACCGAATCAGAGGACATCCTACACTCATTCTGCTAATATTACCCAACAGTACTATTAGCTCACGTGGGAGGAGGAGATAGGTAAGTCAAGTAAGGAGTCAAACACCCTCTGGTTGGGTCCCTCGGCTTAACATTGATCACTCGCAACTACTCAATTCTTTACAAAAAGCTTCACAACCAGAAGCAAAAAGCCGATTAAGAAATGAAATATATTATAACTGTTGGATGTAAAGGGCTTTATCTCTCGAATTAATTGGTTGTCAGTACATTCGATTCAAATGCTTAGGGCGGGTCGGATTTATCAAGTTCTTTGTTGCTACCAAATGTACTGAGCATTTAACAAGCCCCTTTTTTTGGTCGTTTATAACTAGCGTATGCAACTGATATATTGTGTAAAAACAAATAAAAAATCTTTAATTATAACCGCTTTCATAATCCGCCGTAAAGCATTATTTGTGTTTCGGTTGGAGATGCGGTTGACGACTACGCTTTGGCGAAGCGACCATCTTAGTCTTCAGGATAGCAATGTATGTACGTTCGAGCTCAGATAGGATTTCAATCGTGGTTGTAGTTGTACGTGGATGTCTATTGGTTGGGACTACTTAACATCAGGTGGTTTGCAAGCTCGTTTGCTACTTTTCTCAGATAAAGAAAACATTCTTCCTTATCCTGCTCGAAGAGGGGAAGATATAAATAGATTGATTGGTTTAGTTCTTGGTAAGATTCGCCAGCGGTTTTGAGTTCGATTCTCACTCAGGACAGATATTGGTGTCCTGATCACAATTGTTTATTCTGTGTCTGGATGTAACATTATCTATTTAAGTATATCTATCATATGTCAGATGACCGTAGTACAGTGTGCCCAATTTGCGATGATAAAGCCGGGTGTGCCATTATGTTACTATAATTTCGAAGCCTTTTCCATTTGGCTCTCCGTCTGCCCGTACGTATATTATCCTCTATTCAAGTTTTCAATAGTACGGTTTTACACAAGGTACGAAACTAATTTATACTGATATATATATTTTTTTAATCAAATGTTTTTTTTTGTACGGTTTTACACAATGTACGAAACTAATTTATACTGATATATATATTTAATTTTAATCGAAATCAAAAGATTATTATTGATAAAAATCAAAAGATTACAGCTGAATAATTGGTACAAATGGCGGCATACCTATTAAAATCATAGGAATTTTGTTTAGGAAAAAAAATCCAATGAATTTAAAAGTATGCTGCCGATTATTTTAATTTTATTATTAACATTTATTTTTTGAACAAAGATATTGATATTTAAAAAAATCCAATGAATAAAACAAGTATGCCTCTGTATATACCAATTGACCTTGTAATCTTTTGATTATTCTAATGTCGTGGCCGGCTCTGTATACAACTGGGGGAGGTCTGCATACTACGAACGCAGCTTTAGTACCTACGTATTTGGGCATAACTGAATAACGTACCTATTTCGCACAATAAGTAGGTACTTTACGATATTTTACGTTAAGGTTAAGATTGCTATAAAATGTTATAGTCATTGCAAAGGTAAGCCGTGTTTTAAAGGTGACGCCAAAGCGAAATTAAAGTTGTAAAAGCAAAAACTTCTATTTAATTTTCAATTTAATGTTCATAATTACAAATAGGTATTTTCCATTTAAATGCTATATAATGTATTTAAAGATCAATAAACACGTTATCGCATAAAAATAAACTTATTATTTATATTATTTATATAAATATATTGGTATAAAAGTGTGCTTTGCATTAAATGTACTGTAACAAGTTTCCGTAATGGCGGCTATAATGTTTTTTGTGTCATCACGAGGCAAAGGTGTTACGATCCAAACGTCCAAGTTTATCGATGATTGTCTTGTTTTAAAACCGCGAATCGAATTCTATGTTGTCAATAAATAAGAAAAATAAAAACAACCTCTCAAATGCGTAGGTTGGGTTTTGTATACGCTAAAAGAAATAAAAAACTACAAACACCTATTTATTTACGAAAAAAAAACATTAATGAGAAATGTGTGATTGTGTGACTCGTTAGTTACAATACGCAAAAACAAATGAATATTCCATTACGGATGTAACAGTATCGTGTTATTTACATTTACAAGGATATCCACTCCTTTCTTGGTTATTTCAAATGCAAAAGAAAAATAGGAATATCTTAAGTCATTATTATCTGTAGAATTACTTCGACTAGATAATATGAAAAAACAGCGAATACTTCGTTGAATAACGTACCAGGAATTATGCCAAGTTGCCAATTGAATATCTGTGTATTACTTTCAGCCACATCCCATAAATTGACAAACGGGTTCCAATATTCCTTTATAAGGAACGGAATTCTAAAAAACAATGTATTCAGTGAGCGATGTAAAGTGTGGGATCAGTGTCTCTGATTGTCGTAACGAATGTTATCTGTTGAATATCAAGCGCAGATTTGACTGATGCAGTCACGATGGAACACTGGCTTCCAACGAATTTCTTATACATAAGACAGGTCCGATTTACATCGACTTATGGCCAGAGATCATTAATTAATTCCATAACGGGTTGTGGACTGGTTTCAACGATTTTGAATGACAAAATTGCTGCGCAACGGAAGAAGGATTGACGGATGGTGTAATTGAGCTTTGAGATATTATATTGCGGTCGATCGCTAACGATTGTTGATAAGAGCTGCTAGTTAAATGTATTTTTGTTTGATTGAACGCTATAATATGTATATTTTCAGAATAAGTCCTTGTACCATATAAAACTAGATGTTGTATGTCGTCCTTAAAATGAAACAACTAAGCGGAATATAATGATGACGTTTAAAATGACATAAGCCTGGATTATTCTAAAAAATATTTATGATTCGGACTTATAGACGGAGTTATAAATATTATAAAATATTTATAATGCCGTCTCGTTTCATCCAAATACCTGAATATAAATTAAAAAAAAATTAACAAGACATGAATTAGTTAATCATTACTACAATCTAACACGGGACTATTTTGACTCTGATGAGGTTGGAGAGTCTTTTGTATTTACTTTGTTGGTTGGTTTACGGTTGTTTATATTCAAATAACCGTTTTTTTCTCCTCGTTATTTTGAGGGATCTAATAAGAAAGAACCAATATTCCCAAGTTTTAATTATGAATAATACCATAATGCCAAAGGCATAAAATTTTTTATTGACATTCACTGGGGTGGCCTCACGTCCAATGTTAGCATTTAACTTTGTAAACGACAAGCGATCAATTAATAATTGATTCTTGGCGTTGAATTGAGCTTCTCACTTCGTACTTATTCGGTTAATTTAATTTTAAAACTAAACCTGAAGTCTTTGGTCATATGGTTTACTTTTTTACTCTGAATATAAATATTCAATTAACTGATTATGCGGTTAACATTACATTCCTTTTGCATAACACTTATTCATTCAATTATTACTGGATGCTCTCACGAAAGGCTGAATGATATTGCCTCAGTCTTTTGTAAGATTAATAATGGCGCTGCAACATTTCGCGCGTAAACCGCATCATACGTAATTGTGACGCGGAAAGTTCTAATTTCAAGTGGATTACTGTGATTGGTTTCGTGAGGTGGGTGGGGTGGGGGAGTGGAGGCGCCAACCGACGTACCTACCGATGCGCATAAATGGCGGTAGCGTACTTTTTGCTATGCAACATAAACTAGTAAAGTAGCAGATCGAGCTCGCGTGAACGTGTAGATTCAATTGCGTATGCACGCCACGGTAAAAAGTGATACATAGGTCTCACGTAATTACAAGTGAGGCTCCTGGATGGACCTAATTACCTAGAAAGTGAGAAAAAGCGGGTGAGCTTGGTCTAGATCGGATTTTTGTTATATATTCCGAAGTAGAGCTTATAATAAAGTTAGTGTGAAGTGTGATAGGGTTTTATTATTACGGCATCTTCGTACTGCTAATTTAAGTATTATGAAGGAATTGTCTATGGATTAATGTTTGTTAGAAACGTAACATTTGATTTGTTTGTTTTTAAAGGAGTAAATTTTTTTTTTAAGAATAATGTTGAATATGTAAATTTTTAACTGTCGTTAGTTTCGTTAATAAAAATATGTTTCTTTGAACTCTAATTATAATAATGTATACACTATAACAAAACACTCTTCTGAGACGGAAGAGTGTAGCGTCATACCGCCTTCCGTCATGGCTTACAAGTCAATCTTATCCCACATATAATAGTAATAACTTTTTTAACTCGAATTACGGCCAGAATGACGGCGATGAGGGATTGTAACAGAGTGAACGTGGGACCAGTTTAAATAAAAATATGTTTACTAAAAACATCGACACACCATGTTCTACTTTTTTCATGCTAATTATTAGGCGCCGTGCGATTTGATGTTTTCTTTTTGCTGTCATGTATAGCCGACCGGGATGTTGTAGTGATGTAGTTAAATGTCAATTATTATTGATATTTCCTACCGGTCCCCACCAGACATTGGCTTTATGCTTCAAGTTATAGACAGACGCCACCATAGGTTAAGACTTTTTAATTACCTGTGGTTTATGAAGGTTAGGAACGAAGTGAACAAATTATTATCTATGGTTTAATACGTTAAAAAAAGAATCTAACGATAATTTTTTTTTGTGAAATTAACATCTAAGTAATGATTTAGGCTACTTGAAGCCTTAGGCTCTTGCTAAAATATTAAATTTGCAAGTTACAATTGCATTATTAATATTTTTTATAAATAGACTTACTAAGAAACATGAAACCAGTGTAATGGTAAATGATCGATGCCGTTTATAAACATGTGTATAGAAAAGCAGTTCTAAGAATTCAATCAATCAATCAATCAATCAAAATATTTTTATTCAAAGTAGATTCTTTACAGAATTCTTT
>DWON01006917.1:0-13426 GCA_018251015.1 Phocides pigmalion okeechobee
ACATGTTGCTTTACGGCGGGTTATGAGAGTGGCGGTGGTACCGCCCCGGGCGAGCTCTAACGGCTCTACCACCTTAAGAAATTGGTAACAGCGTCGTATTTCGTGATTTGTTTTAGTACCTTTCTATTTATTTTAGTACCTTTCTATTTATTTTAGTACCTTTTCTATTTATTTTTTACCTTTTCTATTTATTTTAGTACCTTTTCATTATTCCACATGTGATTTTAATGTCTTTTTATTAGCTTGCATTTATTATTCTCCAATTAGAACGATAATAAAATGCTTATATTACTAATTAGGGGTCCCAATAATTAATTAAAAATAATTAATGTACCGTTTAATTACCAGCTTAAATTGTATTTTAACCGCTATATTTAACCTATTAAATTTTAACAACTTTAAAAAAATAAAATTAACTTACAGCCCATCATTTTAAAATATACTTTCCCACTATATTTTCAATTCTTATGATTACATTAGAAAGAAAAAAATAGAAAGAAAGCGTTTATTCCGTTCAAGATACGACAAAATAAATACGTTCATTTTAAAGTCTTATATGATATCTTATAAATGCATATGTCGATAAGAGAACATTAATAGTAATAGAGTATGTCGAGGGTAGATGAAAGTTGTAAACAGATGACGTCATAGTACGCTGGCGGCTCGTGCGACATCACCTGATCGCCCCACCTACTTTTATCCTTTCATCTGAAATTCTTATAAAAAAGGGCGGTAGCTCTAGTTCCTTTCCGGTGCACGGACCGCTGTCTATTTCAACAGACCGTCCCTGGCCTGGATATTTTCATTAAACAATATAATTGTTTTTATAACTTTAATACTACATTGCTGATAAGTTTAGTTAAGTATATTAATTATTAATTATATATTTATTTAAGTCGCTAGCTTTATATTTGATTAAATCTCTGAAGTATCCTGTTACGGTCGTAGTGTGTGTAAAAATTATCCCGGCCTTTCATTGTGCAAAACCCCACGACTGTAACAATCGCTTTTGATGTCCGTAGCGCCCCCCTCAAATTCCGACAAGTATATAACTAAAATCCTAAACATTACACATTGTTTACAAGTAAAAGTTAACTCACAATCTACCAAATTTAACATGTGAGATTCCTTCCCTTCCAGTTTTAATCATGATATAAATAATAAACCTTATTATATGACTGATACTGATGATTAACACTTTTAATTACCTTTGCCGCGAATATCGAGATAATATTAGTTTAAAAAGGTATATGATACCACATCCAGTAGCTACACGGTACTTGGGTGTTACAATATCGAGGGCAGCGCGACTGCCAGGACGCTGTAACAGTTAATGCCTTCATCCTGATCCGAGGACGCTTAAAGTGTGCCATGGATACGATTCAAAGCTTTACAGTTTAATTATTCACTCAAAAATTTTGAAAAAAATAAGATAGTCATTTCAATAAAGTAAACACTAATTATATAAGATTGGTGTTATCTCGCGTTAAAAGTCGATTTTCCATTATGTTAATTACTTGAAATAAATGTATGTTTACTCTAAACTTATTATTGAGCAAATCCATCAAAAATCATACATTCTCATTATGACATTGTCATACGGCGGATTATGAGGGGGAGAAGGGACCTTACTGGGAGAACTGTTGTTCTATCATCTTGCGAACCTTAATATAACATGTAATACCCTAAAACTAATTATAATAAAAAGGGACAAGAAGGCTGATTCGTATCTCGCACATAGAATTGTGATATTCCATCCGCTATCATACAAACTTTCTACCCTCTTTTTATCCCCCTATGGATGGAATATCCCAAGATCCTTTCTAAGTGCTCACTTACGCGATATAAATAATGGAAATTGTTGAAAAATCGTGTAAATAAAAAAATGTATTAGTCTACCTTGTGTAAAATGTATTAGTCTACCTTGTGTAAAATGTATTAGTCTACCTTGTGTAAAATCGTGTTTTAATTAACCTTATCACGCATCATTTACCGAAAATAGTATAATAGCTTAACTTAAACCCAATTATTTAAAAACCTATTATTATGATTTTTTATTTGCTATCCGTCATCAACTAATTGAATAATAAATCGTGATTTTAATTACAATTACATATTACTTATTACAATGGGTTTAATAGCTTAGCATAAAATACTATTATTAGAAATTAAAACATTGTAACGAATCCAATTACATCTCATTCAACAACATCGGTTTTATTTTTATTTATATTTAGGCTCAGCTTAAAATATGATCACTAAAAAATCAAGTAGTATAGAAATTACATTATAATTTACATTTACACCAACATCAAACTCAGGATGGTAAAATCAGTAGTACTCTTCCTTTACAGCTCTTATGCATATATGCCAAGATATAGACCACTTAGAAAGGTTTGCGAAAAAAGTTTTTATGTGTGGAATGCTGGCGATTTAGAATTTAATCGTCAATTCGATTATTTAAAAGTAAAAATTTGTTCCAAACTTAAATTTCCCTCCACTTTTTACCCGCAATATGAAACTATCGTGTCATAGAAAACAAAATCTGCGTCGTGAAAAGTTTCGGGCAATTATAATTCGAGCTCAAATAGAACTGAAAACTGTCAGGTTAACGATAATAATGTAAATATATCAATCCTTCATTCTCCATTCTATCGTTTCTATCCCTACCATATTGTTCAGTAACAAAACGCAATCATCATAAACATTTTCCCAGTTTGAATACGAAAACAAATAAGGAACATCCACCCGATTCTTCCCTCAGCGTCACCTTGAAGGTGTCTCCCCAAGCTATAACTCTTAACGGCAGTGCCCCCGTCGACGCGTTGAGGAATTATTATTATGCGAATAAATACTCCGAATGTCACGACTAAATGTCCCGACCCCCCTCGCCCGAGTAATCCGGGGGCGTAGGGCGGTGGAGATCCGTTCGACGGTACAACGTTCTTGTAATAGTTTTAAAGTGTCGCCACTTTCGGTTCGTTTTTACTTTACTCAACAACCGACGTTACTATTTAAAAAACTTTAATTTAATAGACAGTTTCGAAGTATTTTATATTTTATCGATCATTTTTTTGTCAGAAAAGTAGCAAAGCGCACCAGTTAAACGGTTTCTGCAGTCAATAGACATATTTCGCGCCCTTTATAACCCGCCGTAACACAATTTTAAAAGTTTTTAATAGAGAACTTAGACCATTTTATACATCATTCACCATCATTTTCGTTAGAAAAGTACTATAGTAAAATTATTTTTGTGTTTATGTTGAAGAGATGCCCTTGCAGGCTACACTTACTAATCATATCATGAATCATAGACTTCACGAGCAGCAAAGTATCTATGCATGAGGTCTACCAAGACTTTAAATTTGTTTCTCTTTCTACAAGTAGTTGATTGTTTTACGGCGGATTATGACAGCGGTTAAGGAACCTCCCCAGTAGAAATCTTCTGTTATCACATTAGAAATATAACTTTTTAAAGGAACTAAACTAATGGGTAAATGCCAATAAACATTTCAAACAATTAGTCCTACGCTAGATCGAGGACGCTGGTGAAAAGAGAGCTGGTTCGCATCTCACATAGAAATTGGCGATCGCGACTCATCGCGAGAATACAGCCAGCATGTTTAACGTAATGCCGCACGGTCACAGACTCACTTTAGATTGTTTAGGCTACGCGTTTATTATAATTAGTTTTAGGGTATTCGATGTAAGATTTTTAACCTAATTATTTATATTTAGTAATCACCAAACTATATTAAGATTTTTTTGTGACAAGAGTAGCAAACGAGCATGCAAACCACCTGATGTTAAATAGTCGCATCCCATAGACATCCACGTACAACTACAAACATGACTGAAATCCTATCTGAGCTCGAACGTAGATACGTCGCTACTCCTGAGGATTAAGATGGTCGCCTCACATGATGAAGGCGATAGATAAGATAATATAATATAAGATAAGATAATATTTTCATATAATTCAAATGATAAACAGTTCAGATATTTAAAGCGTTGTTTCATACAAAAGTAAAGTATTATCAGAAGAAATATCATCTTTTGTAACTGCAATACAGCTGGAAGCTTCCAGCGTTACGGAGATAGCGGGCAAAACGAAGGTGTTTCTATGGTCATTCCGGAATAATGAACTTACTTATCTCGCCGGCTATAGCAAATCATTGTGACACTCACTGCAGGGCTGCGAACTACGAACGATGTTTTGGATGCCCCATACGTGGAGTCTTTGACGAATTTTTGACCCTTCATAATCCGCCGTATACCAAAACTTGTGTTTCGGTTGGAGAGGTGTGGTTTCTGGATACACTTTAAAGCGACGCGACCATCTTAGTCCTCAGGAGTAGCAACGTATCTACGTTCGAGCTTAGATAGGATTTCGGTCGTGTTTGTGGTTGTACATGGGTTTCTATAGGCTCCGATTACTTAACATCAGGTGGTTTTGATGCTCGTTTGCTAGTCTTCTGACATAAATAGAAGAGTAGCAAACGAGCATGCAACCCACCGTACATATACTGCCCACTGCCACAATAGCCAATGGACATTCAAAGCCAACTTTAAACTGGACTGATGTCCGTTCTATCGTCATAAGTAGACGCGTTGCTACTCCTGAGGATTAAGATGGTTGTTTCGTTTCTAAGTCCCCCATGGCTCGAAAAGAAAAACAAGAGTTGTTTCACGTTAAATTATGAGGGTGAAAGTGCTACGTCATTAATTTAACTATAGTTCTACTAGGTATTTCTTGGATAGTCTCGTCAATTAAAATAGCAACTCGTACCACAATTAAATAAAAAAACAAGTTACTGGTAAATAATTGTATTACCACACGATATCCCATCGAAATGAGAAATACTAGGCCATGGTCAATCAAGCTTGCCAAGTGTATACTTATATACCCTTTACATAAGTTTGACAACTTTATAAAGAGCTTATCAGGGCATGCTGATTTCCTATTTACCCTGAAAACAAGCTATAATTATAAGATGTACATAACTTTGAAAACTTAAAGTTGCGTCACAGAGATAAGAGCCTCAGAACACCCATGTGAGATGTTATAATCTTGAGAGTACCACTAACAGTCTCCAGCTTTCCTGCATGACAATTGATTAGAACAATCCGCATACTAACATCTTAAGATCTAGGTCTGGTATTTTTCAAACACGTATTTACCTTATCAACCACAGGACTAAAAACTAGTTAGTCAATGGGACTTATTAGATTATAGACTCTCACTGCTTGTTGCACACAAAAATTTGCGCTTGCTGTCAAACGATGAACACAACACAGGACTACGAACTAGTTAGTCAATGGGACTTATTAGTTAATATACTCTTACTGCTTATTCCGCTTAAAACTTTCCACTTGCCGCAAACGAAAAACATTACCTATATTCCCTGACAATGTTTCCATGTCCACATTTCGTAGCTCCACGTCCCCCTGACGGGCCAGACACTGTACTGTAACGTCTTGTTTAAATCAAGCGGGAATGATGGCAATAACAGTTAGCAGAGGAGTTACGGCGAGCGGAGATAATGGCGCGGTCGAGAAGATTTCGCCTAAGTAATTGCTAATTTCGCGGCTCCACTGCGGGTAGCTCCGATAATTGTTTGCGTTTTTATCATCGCTACGATTAAACTACAAACAATGTTAGGCTACACAAGTGTTGGTTTATTTTTGATGTTAAAAATGTATTCGATTTGAATCAACTTTGAATAAATGCTCAACTAGCAGTCTGTGTGGTTATGATCTTATGGCAACCATTTTTAGTTTTTTTTTTTTCAATCACTTGTAAGTTATTTTTATATAAGTACAGTAACAAACGAGCGTGTAAGCCATTTTTGTCAGAATTGTAAACGCGTAGATCACCTGATGTTCAGTGATCGCTGCAGCCTACGGACTTCCACATAGAACCTTAAATAGTATTTACATGCCTATATGAATGGGAAAGTGACAACCTGACGCAGAAATTAAAGCACAGCTAGAATTGGTGAATCTACAATCCTGAAAATTCGCAGATAGGTCCTTTATATAGCTTAACTTTTTAAAGGTGGTAGAGCCGTTAGAGCTCACCCAGGGGCGGCACCACCGCCACCCTCATAACCCGGCGTATAGCAACATGTATTTCATGTATTGTATTTCGGTCGGGGAGGTGTGGTTGCTGGATACACATTATTGGAGGCAACCATCTTAGTCCTCAAGAGTAGGAACGCACCCGCGTCCATCCTTAAATAGAACTGCTGTTCTATTTGAGATTGGACGTGGTTGTCCATGGGCTGCAGTGACCACTAACATCAAGTGGCCGGCATGCCCGTCTCTTACTCTTTCACAATAAAAAAAAGTGAATAGTACAGAAGAAATTTGAGAAATTAAACCTTTAAGGAGATAAAATAGAAAGTAAACATTTGCATTATATTTTTATTTAGATTCCTTAATAGACTCCTAGATATATTTCAAAAACTCAGAATAAATAAAGTCCTATGGTTTATTACAATATATTGTAAATTAAAAAAAACATGTTCTCTTAAAAACATATTTATATGAGCACGCGATTTAAATCTAACTTACGTAAATAAGTTCTGCACAGTGAAAACGTAAATTAGACATTTGTAATATCGACTTTTGCCTGGATAAAGTTGTGGATAAATAATAGTAAAACAACGTTAAACCGATCAACCCGTGACGTACTTACGCGAACAAAGGGAAGATCACAATTCAACCCTTGGAACCAACTTACCCAACGTAGTTCCGATAGCGGCCCAAGAATTCCATTACATCAGCAAGCGTATCGTCCCGTACTCAAAATGAACTACCCTTGACAATATAAATGTGCCCCTATAAACTATAAATCCACATGCTAAACTAAGATAGACACATTCGGACGTTCGCGACAAGTCAGCAGAGCCCTTATCACGAGCCGAGCTGTTATTTACGGCCTGGCCTGAGTTATGGCCGATTCACAGCCAGTCATTAAGGCTTAATGGCCTCAAGGTGGCCAAGTGAAAAGTTTCAGGAGCTTGACTCAGCGTTCCAACTCCGTGTCTTTGTTCTTGCATTAATAAGGCGCTCAGAGGAACAAACTTATAAATGTAAGCGTCGTCAAGCGAGGTCGAAAGATGGACGGGTGACCAATTTTAGCTATATTTTATTCTATTATAGTTTCTATGCATCCGAGTGCATGTTACACTGTTGATCTTGGTTATTATCTTTCAACGACAATAGTTAAGCCTAAAGGCAGTTTGAAAGTTCTTAACAGATGGACTGTACTGACCAACTAAACCTCCAGTTTACCACATTAACTATGTTCGCATTACAAGACTTCACATCTTTGAGAACTATATGGAAATCTACAAGTGTCTAGGTAACCTAACTATACTTTCCTTCACCGTTAGACCAAATGATAAAAAAAAATCTATAGTTATCCAAAAGATTTCGAATGTTCAGAGGAAAGTACCAGGGATTGGAACCTCGGACTTCCTGAAGGAAGCCATGAGCCTACCACAAGTTATCATTGCTTGGATATCTGAAGCAAATGGCAACCATAGCAAATGTAAAGTTGACTGATTCGACAATTGTTTTTTAGGTCGAGAAAGTAGCGATGTACCATCGCGGTCTTCATAATCCGCCATAAAACCATTACTTGAGTTCTGGTTGGAGAGGTGCGGTTGCCGACTACACTTTGAAGTCCTCCGGAGTGGTAACGTATCGACGTTCGAGCTCAGATAGGATTTCATTCGTGTTTGTGGTTGTACGCGGATGTCTACGGGCTGCGACTACTTAACATCAGGTGGTTTGTATGCTCGTTCGCTGCTTTTCTCACATAAAAAAAAAAAAACAAAACTAATTTCATGGTGTCGATTTTTCGTGACAGTATGCGCGCGTCGTAAAAATTATTGTCATCCTTTTCCCCTAACGCGCCAAAAAAAGCAACTTCAACTTCAACAAAAATCAAAACACAAACGTGTCGTACAAAAACATAATTTCAATGAAACAGAAAAGCCGAAACGCCGCAAATAGGCGTTTGAATAGCAAAATTCATTACAACAAGTCACCATCGCTGGGAATGATAACCTCATTTGTGCGGCGGATGAATCAAACGCACATTAAAGCATTGTCGTGCGGGAGTTATTGTGACGCTCGGAACTAGCACTTGGATGCGGACGCGGCTTGTGACGTCCGTGGAGTCGTGTTTGTGAAACTTCGCGTGTCAAACGATCTGTCATGACACTAGCGAACATTCGGCAGCTGTCAATTATTTCATTTGTCAGCACAGAACCGATATAGTGACGCTGCGGCATCGGCAAACATTTATGAGCTGTCACGTGATAGTTTTGAAACACCGAATTTGTTGTTATTAAAAGATTTTGTTTGATGCCCTGTGTTGTGAATGCCATTGAAACTTAGAAGATGGGACCATTAATACCAGTCCCAGAAATGAATTTCGAACAAAACACAATTCGACACGGTACACGGATGGTGCGACAGGCTGTGCGATTTTGATCGTCTAAATATTTTATTTCATGTGGTTAAAGAAAAGACGCTTTTCTTAGGAAATAAAAATATTTTTCTAAACCAAGTTTTAACCACTGCAACTATGTTTATAACTTATCGTCATTCATACTCTCTGATAAGTACTTGTTTATGACTGACGAAAAGTAATGACTGATGACTGACAGTAGTTTAAGATCTGCACAAGTCGTAAGTCCATAGAAAGCTAGGTAATTTAAATAGTAAGTACGAAACAAAATATGCGACTCCACGCAATTTCGAACCCGCAAATTTTGCATTATCGCCCACCAGTATGACAGGCCCGTGATATATACTCGGACGTATTATAAACGCAATAAATAAATAAATTTTGCCAAATTTAGAACAGCACTGATTTTATTGGCCAGATAATATAATGAACGTCGCTTTGTCGTGCCGCCATTTTGAAATTGTGAAGCCCTTTGTGCGTTTGTTATTGATAGTGTTTCTGTAAGTGATTTTGAGTGTTTGGGCGATTAAATTGTTTTGTTGTGGGCGTTTTTTTTTAATTATAGTATGGGGTAATGGTATTCTTTATTTGTAAATACCTTATCTGTATAGATAATAAAATTGTAATTGATTGCTGTCTGTATGTGAGAATAAACATAATTAGAACAATAGTTATAACATTTTTTGTCTGTTTGTCTGTGTATTTGTGTGCGCTAATTTTTGAAACGGATTAAACGATTTAGGTGCAGTTTTCACTAATATACTGCAATAAGCTTCACATAACCTTTAGTGTTTCATTGTTACCGGTCAAGAAATACAAAAAGTTATGAATAATATATGATCACTTTTTTATATTAGAAGTCCAAAAACGTGAACAAAGTCGCGGCCTGCAACTAGTAATGAGAGAAATAATTGAATTTTATTTTTACTTCAATACCAATTCTGTTTAAAACGTAGAAAATTCTGTTACATTCTCAGTACAATCCCAAATAATTTTAGAAATAAGCACTATTATTATTATCGTAACTTTACCTCATTGCAACAACTTATTTTGACAGCTGATTGAACTATAGTTCTACTAGGAAGGTGCCATCACTACCCTCTAGATCCACCGTGAAGTAACTCGTGTATTTTGGTGGGAGAGGTGTAGTTGCCCATTATACTTGAATCACTTTGAGTAAAAGGTGATAGAGCCGTTAGAGCTCGCCCGGGGCGGCACCACAGCCACCGTCATAACCTACGGCAGGTTAAAGCAACATGTCCGTCATGTGTTGTGTTTCGGTTGGGGAGATACACATTATTGGGGGCGACCATCTTAGTCCTCAATAGGAACGCATCCGCGTCCATCCTTAAATAGAACTTCTGTTCTGTTTGAGATTGGACGTGGTTGTACATGGGCTGCAGTGACCAATAAACATCAGGTGGCCTGCATGCCCGTTTCTTACACTTTCACAATAAAAAAAAAAAATAGCAACCGTCTCAGTCTCACTCTGTCAGGATTTGGTGAAGCCTTTGCTTGAGTCGAGCGTAGACGTTAAAAAAGATTAAGTGACGTTTTATATGTCTGAAAAACCTTTTTCTTTCTTAATAACTTGAATTGAGCAAATAACATTAAAAAAGTGCTAGGTATAACCGTTTTGTGATCAAACTTTATATCTGTCATAATACATTATTACACACTTTTTAAAGTTGATTGATTGCTTCATATAAGTTTAGTTAACTATATATCTGTGATACACGCGGCCTTTTTGCGCCGCACTCTGTCGGGGTTTAGTGAGGAGTCTTTGCTAGTCAAGTGTAGACATTAAAAAGATAACGTTTACTTTCGCAAGGTGGAGGAATTTATATTTTCATAGATAGCATTACGTGGGTTTATGATAACACATCATTTTTATTAAGAAAATATATGCCAAAAATACGATTATCTTTTAGATAAAATAAATTACTATGCTTCAATAGTGTAAGTCTTAATTCATTTTTTTCAGTATAATATAAAAATTTCCATTCAAGCAACTGTTTCTTAACAAGATCACGCCAAAAATCAATTATTTGTAAGTGAATACGCAGAGCTACCTACTTCTAAATTTTCAATAGAACGCCATCTTTAATCAACACGGTACACTGGTTAAGTACACAAAGTACACAGCGGTTGAAATTGTGGCAAAAGCTGTAAATCCACGACATACAGTGCACGCACGCCGGGCAATAGGTGCTCAGATATTGCCAATACACGCCGTGCAGATTTAAGATGGCCGACGTAGACTTGCCTTGTTTTAATTGGCCCTGTTTCTGTGAAACTCACAGAGCTGTTAATACAACCCACTGAATATACATTTACAAGTTATGCTTTATTATAATTATTTATAAGTTGTTCATGTTGCCGCTCTCAAGAATAATAGGGTAGTTAGTTAAAATAAATAGATTATCATTTGACAATGTAATTGCTATTGTGATGGTAACGGTAGATTGCTGTAATAGTTTAATTGAATAAGTCGATAACTTTATAGTTGGTTAAATCCCTGCAGTATCGCTTCTGACATCCGAAGCGCCCCCTATATTTCTGTATGTTCTCATGTATATTTTTGTATTCATTTCAACTCAGTAAATATATATACATACAAACATGACCTAATGTTATTGTCTTTTTTTCTAAATACTTAATGTTAATGACTTAAAAAGTCTAAGCCATTGCTTATTAGCTGCAGCTCATTAGCTGCAGTCAGATTCGATTTAAGTAAGAAATTAATTTGATACAAACATCGTGCCTATGATTAATATAAGTAAACAAATGGAAAGTAATATACAAGCATCACTATAGCTGCCAAATAAAATTAAAGTTAAATGGCATTTATTTAAAGTTGACTCTTAAAGATTTTTTAATGTCAAAGTCCATAAATGAAACATTACTTTTTTATTAAAATAGACCTGAGATTCCTTGAAATTCCAGTTATAAAGACTTTATTTATGCTAGAATGGTATAACACAGCGAATATAGTTATGTTAAAATTGTAATTAAAATGCAATTCATTTTTAATTACAATTAGAAAATCTTTAAACTAACTAAAGGCCGACCGTGCAGCATGGTTCCATGAACGCTAGCCGCATTCCACGTTGAATATCAATCACAATTCTTTGCGCAAGATTTGAACCAGCCTGTTGTAGCTGGCGGCGTTGATCGAACGTAAAATACTGAATTCAAACACTTTATTTAAAAATCAGAATACTTTTCATGTTCTATTAGGATCAGCATGATAGCGCTAACTAGAGCAAGTTTTGTTTATTCTACGCCATCTTAATACCTATGTCGCCTAATTATCCAAGTATCAGCAGCTCTGTACAGTCACATGGTACCGCTGTGACCACACGCGCGCGAGTTACGGGCCGACGCGTGTACAACGTCCGTATTGCACGCAGTTTATTGCGCCGATACGCGCGACAATCGTGCGGACAGACCGCCCGATGTCCGAATATGTTTAGAGCTTCAACCAACCTGTGGACTAATATACTGTTACTTATGTCTCTGGTACATATTGTAAGTAACGACCACTGGTATTGTGAATGCGAAAGTTTTTTTTGCTTTCGTAATTTATCACCTTAAAACGCTTCAATTGATTGACCTGATTCTTTACATAGGTATGACTTATAAATGAGAGACTAACATGATTGACTTTGTTTTTTACTCCAAGTGCATGGTCCCTGTGTAACTAAACTTGATTTGTAGTGGCTCTGCAAAAGCCATAAATTAAGATCTTTGAAAAAAAAATCTCGCAATGAGTCCATTTTTTTTTTTTATTTCGAAATATAAAGACGAAATTATGTTATGAAAGTGGAAGGAATTTTATTAGATATAAAGAAATTTTTATGCAAATTAATTTAAATGCAATATATGTAACTAGTCTGCTTACATGAATTCTACTGAATCTATGCTTAATATGAACACACACAAAATGAGTTGTAAAATCTCACAAACTAGAATTATAAATAAATTATGAGTAGACTTAAATTAATTTAATATAAATGTATAGTTAATTAAGCTCGTATGCAAATGCACTCTAAAAACTGTGTAATAATGTATTATGACAGATATAATGTGAGGTCACAAAACGGTTATACCTAGCACTTTTTTATTTTATTCACTCAATTCAAGCTATTAACAAAAAAAGGTTTTTCAGAAAAATAAAGCGTCACTTAATCTTTTTTAACGTCTACGTTCGACTCAAGCAAAGGCTGCTCACCAAATCCTGACAGAGTGCAGCGCAAAAAGGGCGCAGTGTATATCGCAGATATCGGCGCGTCGACATATTTACGGGCTCCTTCGCCGCCGCGCCGTGATTTAACGCCCCGTATCGGGATGGATACGTTTTTATCGCGTCTCTATTATGCGTTAAACGTTTGAATTGTCGTCATGAACGCAACTACAATCCAGTTTTCATCGCTTGACGTCCTTTGAATTTGACTGTTTTGCGCAAAATTTTATAATTCATTGTGAATGAGGATCCATAGCTTTAAGATGGGAGAGAGATTTAAGGTGGGAGAGGTACCACCGCCGCCCTTATAATCCACCGTAAAATATTACTTATATTACGGTAAGAAAGGTGCGGTGGCCATCTACACTTTGAAGCGAGGTGACCATCTTAGTCCTCCGGAATAGCAACGCATCTACGTTCGACCTCAGATAGGATTTCAGTCGTATTTGTGGTTGTACGTCGACGTCTACGGGCTGCCACTACTTGACATCAGGTGGTTTGCATGCACGTTTTACTATGTTACAGGTTACGATTAAAGATTTTTAGCCGTATTTTAGTCGGAGATTTAGTTATGACTACGAACCGTGCAACTAGTTCAAAATATTGGCAATTAAAAAAAAAACCTAGATGTCACCCTCAAAAATGCTTTAGAAAAAATTCTAAACATCAAACTGGACAGAAATTCCTGGAATCAA
>DWON01006918.1:0-13426 GCA_018251015.1 Phocides pigmalion okeechobee
GTACCACCGCCACCCTCATAACCCGCCGTAAAGCAACATGTTCTTCATGTATTGTGTTTCCGGTGGGGAGGTGTAGTTGCCGAATACACATCATTGGAGGCGAGCATCTTGGTCCTCAAGAGTAGGACCGCATTCTCGTCCATTCTTAAATAGAACTACTGTTCTATTTGAGATTGGAGGTGGCTGTCCATGGGCTGCAGTGACCACGTAACATCAGGTGGCCTGCATGCCCGATTCTTACGCTTTCATAATTATAAAAATATATATATATAACGACTGTCTTTTATCGGCAACAAATGTTGCCTGTTGAACTTAACCTAAGAAGGCACGTTTTACTAGCGGTCACCCATCCGATGTCAGACCACGCGTAACGAGGCTTAACTCTGTTGATCATTTGTAACCTAACTAGTCGTGATACTCCGCGTGTAAAAGTATTCGTATATTTTAGTTACGATATAATTATTTAAAAACCCAAGTGCTATACTTACGTACTTAAATCCACTGTTTTATTAAACTTTAAAAAAAAATTAGATTGCAGTCATTCATAAAGAGTCTAAGGTTTATTTTTATATCCAATGTTATGTTAATACTTTTCTTACACTGATTAAAATCAAACAGTTGACTCAAACCTACGTCATATTGCGATAAAGTATGTAGATTTAGGATGTAATTATAAGGAATGGGCGTTCTACCGAGGCTTACTAACTTAGCTACTAATTAGCTACGGCGTAGAGGGTCTTACGTGCATAGTTTAATGCCTTTATCAAGTCCCTCTCGCCGAGGACACAACAGGTTCTACTAATATAGGCTCCTTAACGGGCTATGGGTAGAATTTAATTGATATTGTAATATAAATTAGCATAAACGGTATAATTATATGTACATCGTGCACGATTTAGGAATTTTCATTCATAATACTGAAACTTACTGAAGATCTTATGTGAATGAAACAATTTAAACATAATGTTTAAGTAAAATATTACATATTACTTACATTTAGTGTAATTTAAAATAGCTAAATAGTTACATTATATAGTAGTTAATAAATAGTTATCATTTTTTAAATTTATTTGTTAATATTTTACGTCAAGTTTAACATGTCATCGTTTTTGTTTCTAATTTATTATTTTTTGCTTCTGTCTTTTTACATACTGTTTTAATTACTCCCTGCACTTCCTCTAGGTTCATTGGATAAAAAGGCTCCCTAGCCTTAAGTCTACTTTTTGTACCGTATTGAGTTAGATAAACATAGAATAAATAAATAAAAAGAAAATTGTACACGTCTCATGCAAAACGTTACGGATGTATACTGAATATTGCTCCCTTAAGTTACTTAAGGCATCAAAGCGAGGGAGATGCTATCTCCCCTCGTATTTCATAGTTCCGCCTTCCGTAGCATAAGGCTTCGTAGACGCTGCTTCGGCGACTCTGCACATGCGCCTTTGTTCAATTACGTGTATCTACATATCTTTACACGTATTAAGTGATAGCAAAATGATGATTTTGATCCCATACGCTCCTTGTATTTAAATTCTAAGCTCATGTGTGATTGATAAATTATATTATAGTATACGATCCATCTCTAATTACTATCATTACAATATTACAGCCACATGACATTATCAGACATTTAAATAATTCAGATTTTTGTCTTGTGTCTGGGTATCTATTTTTAATAACGTTTTTATTAGCTTGGGTTGTATGTACATATACATGTAATGGATTCTTTGAGCATGATTTTCAAAAAAAATCCTAAAGTGTGACTAATTTGAAACTTTGCACACGTATCAAGGACGGATGACAATGCAATAGTATGAAAAAAAAGTTAAAAAACTAAAAAACAAGCTTTTATAAAAAATATTTATTTTTGTGTGTAGAGTAGCAAACGCATGATGGTAAGTAGGCGCAGCCCAAAGACGTTCACGTACAACCACAAATATGACGGAAATCCTATCTGAGCTCCTCACCGCACCTCTCCAACCGAAACACAATGTAATGCTTTACGGCGGATTATGAGGGATTGTATGTTTTAATAGCACTGACGATATAGTGAATCCTAGTGTCGAGCTATGAGTATAAAAGTGAGTGTAACTTATATTTTATGCGAAACTGTAACGTTAATTTTTCGCAGACAAAACCGTAGCTTAACGTTATTTCATACAATTTTCCAACCCAAGACGCCTTGAGTTTCCAAAGAGCTTGGGGTTAGCATGTGCACCCTTTGCCGCTCGATTTGCCACCGGTAAGTGGTATAAATTGATACCAAACTGTTTAACACCGTGTGGGAACGGAACACGAATTGTTTGTCGAATTTTACGCGAACATGAAATTTGATGGTTTCCGATACCACCATTGTTATGAGAAAAAAGAAAAATGACGCGAGAAATTGTCATAGGCTTGAAAAGTATGAAAATATTTTGAGTTTGGAGGTTTCACTCACGTTTGTTGAATGACTGTTATGCAAACCGCAAATTGTAATATTAGAAAATGTAAATTGTGTGTTATTTCGAAAAAAATGTGTAGTATACTTGTACTTACTGTATTACTATATAATATATAATACAATAAATACTATATAATACAGTATATAATACTCCTTGTGTGTACACCACATTAACAGATAATAAATAAAAAAATTAGAATATATCAAACAACTTGTTACACAAAAGCGCTCAGGAGAGTATCTCTTATAAGCAATCCTTGTGTAGAGGACACAAAACAGAGACAAAAAGAAAAGGTAGTGTTATATAGAGAATTATAATAACCTGTATGCTCGTTACAGTATTAATAAATAATTATCATGTTTTTGTAATCAAATGTGCAGATATATGATGGAAAGGCACACCTACATACGCGCTTACTAATAGGCACACACGCACATAATCATGTGTTTTAAAGAATGCGTTTAGTCAATATTCTTTTAACATGTGTTACAAACAAAGCTAATTGCTTGATGCTAGAAGATTCTAGACACGCATACCGTTTCAAGTGACGTAGAGATCAGATAAAGAAACTCTTAACAAATCTGAACTTAGCTGACGTATTAACGAAAGTACTTCAATATTTTTTATGGGAGTGAACTTTTCGAAAATATCGAAAAATTGTCGTAAGAACTGAAAATTTTCAAGAATAAAAATAGAAGCACAAAAATAATTTAATTATATTTTTTTAAATATAGTGGCAAGGGATGGGCAGGGGGTGCAAAAAATATCGACTTAAACTTCCGAGAATTAGCGGGCCTCCAATACAAAAGTGACAAAAAAGCCAGCTTATGATTGTACTTTATACCTTTGTAGATACATACCAGTCATAGTATCCTGGTAGATATAATATGAACGAGCACAACGATGTGTGAACACAGTTATTATTTATAATTACTCATACTAAATGTATTTATATGTGAACGAGAACGGAAAAAATTGCAAACATGTTTAAACTAAATAATGTTTCAGACTACTAAAGTTTAATCATTTCGTTGAAATAACACAACGTAAGTACGGATTGTAAGAGCTTTTGCTTGTTCGAGATGCCTCAAACAAAGCCGTACGCTTCACACTGATATTATCTTTGTTTTGAAATAAACTTCACAAATGAATGTTTGAACATTAAAGTATGAATGATGAAAAGTAAAATACTTTTGCCATTCTCCTCCAAAATTTTGATGTTGATTTTGTTGCTAACTACAGCATCCGTTTTTAAACTTATGTAAACTAATATCTAGTTGGAAAAATTCTTATTACTTGTATTATCGTCTTCTAGATATAATATATAAACAATGATTATCTAAAGTCAGTATTAGCACGTGTAATTTTTTTCCAATACGTAAAATATTTTCTGCATGAATTTTCGCTTAGTATATGATTTTTTGAATTAGTTTTTTTTTCTGATTTTACACAGATACTCCATATCTTGAGGATTGTAGTCTTCTATTGTTATCGAGAAATAATCGTACACAAAAATGATCAAAATGCATAATTAATCTCCAGATAAGTTTGGACACAGAGAGACAATAATTTAAAAAGTCGGTATAATGTTTAGTTATCCTATTTCATTTATATGCATATGTAATTACATACTATTTGGTTGTATGTTATCGTAGTAGGTAACTACTATATTTTAACAGTTTGATTTTGAAAAAAAATAGATATAAGCTGTAATTTACTTCAACTGTAATAGCAGACGATGATATTAATCTGAAACATAAAGAAAACCAGAGTTGGTCTACACACTTATAGAGCTTAACAAAAGATTTACAGATTTCTCTAGTATTCTCTAGTGTTCTGCTATTATTTAACCTACATTAGTATAATGAAGTCTTGTTCTATGTGGAGTTGCACGTATCCTTAGGCGACAGTGACGACACTTACATAAGTAAATTCTTGAGGAGTAACAACGCTGTGATCGACTTTACGAGGTTGCAGAAATAATTACCATTATGTTCCTTTGTCGATTCAATTTCATACAAAATAACAAAAACTTTCCGTTTGAAAGGATACAAAGATACACCATAGGACTATTTCGGAGGTCTCACTCAAGTTCCTGTAATCGACTGACCCTTGCAACGTCCAGGGTTGCTTGAATACAAATTTGATTGCGACCCACGTTTGTCTTTTGCCGACTTTACGATCGTGATCTTACGTTTACCGACCATAAAACGGCCGGCGATAGTCGAAAGCGAAATGAACTGAAAGAAAATGGGACTTGTAATAGTTTTGTTTCATCGCCCACTGGCGTGTTTCGGCCTTCCTTTTTTCTAGTTCGTGTTCAATTTCTAGATAGGCAAGAGACTACATATAATGTCAGAGTATCATGCATCAGATAAAACAGTATCTACTAGGTAACTTATTATTTGGATTGTTTACACTACCCAGCAACAAAAGCAGGATTTTTTTATATTTATGTTGGTAAAAAAAACAACCTCATACCATTTTTTTAAGTGAGAACCGCTTCAAGCGAGACACAAGAATTGCTTCACGGCGGATTATAATGGTAGCGATAGTACCTGTCTGATTAAACATAGTTCTATCACCTGCCAAATAATAAAGTAAAAAAGTGTTTTGTAATAGAATTTAGTAAGGGGCAGAATTACGGTTCGACTGAGGAGGTATCATAACCTAAATCACCATAATTCTTATGTTTCAGTTGGAAATATTGCCGTGTATTCTTAGTTAGTAGCGAAGGGATTATTTTAGTCTTAAGTAACAAATACGTTCGATCTGCGGGCGATCTCTTATTTAAGTTTAAGTATTCAATTCTCCGTCATCGGTTTTGACTCTTTATTTGTCTTTTATTCATTTTCTGTGTATAATTTTGTATTAAAAATACTATATTGTATAATGATACTCTCTTTTTATTTATTTTACTTTGAATGTTATTATAGGTTATAAGTTCAATAAATTTTACTTCTTATGTTAAATTTATGCGCTTGTGTATTCTTATTCAATTCTCAATAATTAAGAACAAAATATTATATTTGAATAGTGCCTGCAAAGCTAGATAATAGACGGTTAGTGTTGCTCGACAAATATCTGGCTCGGAGTAAAGATAGAGAATAGTAATTACCCGTTGCAAATTTAATGACGCGGCTTTTCTGTTCCTTTAGCTGCAGTTGACTGGGTAATTAACTAGTTCGATTTTGCTATTTAATATCAGCGTGTACCTTTGGTATAAATTCTATCTGTATATCTTTGGTACAAATAGTATGTTTATCTTTTATGTGAGAAAAGTAGTCGCAGCCCATAGCCTCTATGTACAAACACAAACATGACTGAAATCCTATGAGTTCGAACATAGACGAACATAAATGCGTTGCTACTCCTGAGGACTCAGATGGTCGCCTCGCTTCAAAGTGTAGCCGGCAAACGCACCTCTCCAACCGAAACACAAGTAATGCTTTATGGCGGATTATGAGGACGGCGGTGGAACCCCCCGGTTGAACTATAGTTCTACCACCTAAAAAATATTTTTATATCTTCAATTTTCTTTACGAAATCTTCCGACTCGTTTAAGGTCGTCGAACCCTCACGACTCGACCATCCATACAAGCAGGGACCAATTTAGCTATCCTAAATGCCATCAATCAATTTCTCGCCGAATGCACACGTAACTATTACGTAAGGGACTGTCTATGAGAACTAGACTCTATCTAGCCGATCTGCGACCGATTTGTTCTCCCCAAATACCCCTTCCTCGTGTCACGCTCATTATACTCAAATGTCACGCCTGTTTTCCTTCCAACGTACACTGAGACTTGTGGCGTTGTATCGTTACTCGTGTCTTAACAAATAATCGTTATACGTATCACGCTGCACGTACGTATCACTTTATCTGCGGCGCTCTCATATATTACGAGTCAGGGTTGCGGCGGCACTAAACTGGAGCTCTTCTTTCTAGATAGGAGATGCGCCCGCAATTCACAGAAATGTTGTATTTTTTAGCATCTGTCTGTCATCTACGAATACACAGACGTAATGTTGGGCCCCCAGATTTGTAGCGTCGACGTAAACACAGCACTTGTGTTCGCCCGTAATCCGTACAGATTTGTACGTACAACACAGGTGTGTACAAGCGCAAGCGCGTTGCGCTGCACAATACACAATAGTCTTGTACGGCGCATGGAACGTGTTAATGTTTTCTAAACATCTTCCTCCTGTGACGCTTCAGAATATATCATAGTCATTTAACAAAATGTCTCTTTTAATAACAAATTTGTATCTGCATGTACATTGACGCGTCATTCTAAGATATGGCGTTATACATTTTTTTTATGTGAGAAGAGTAGCAAACGAGCACGCAAACCGCCTGATGTTAAGTCGCAGCCCATAGACATCCACGAACAAACACAAACACGACTAAAATCCTATCTGAGCTCGAACGTAGATACGTTGCTGCTGCTGAAGACTAAGATGGCCGCTTCGCTTCAAAGTGTAGCCGGCAATCGGACCTCTCCAACCTAAACACAACAAGGTTGTCTGGAAGAGATCGCTACTGTATCGAGAAGACCGCCTTTTGGTCACCACTACTATATTTGTTTTGTTTTGTTGTATTTTCTGTTCTTGTGTATTCTTTGCGGTGTACAATAAAACATATTTGATTTGATTTGATTGTAATACAAGAAATGCTTTACGGCGGATATGAAGGAAGGCGATGGTACCTCCTCGGAACTATAGTTCTCCCACCTTGGGGCAGGGCCATGTACCATACACAGGTGTAAAACTGATACTACGATAGCAAGAACTGACCTACATAACCACAATGCTGAGTAACGAAGATGTAACTGTAGCGTTGATGCGGCGTTTAGATAATTGAGAAATTAACTGTACGATCTCTTTCGTAACACGTTATCTGTCACGAATCTCCTCTAATTGGCACGCGATGACACGACGGTTGGTTCAACATGAGATTCTATTGTGATTTGACGCCACAGAGTGAGCTTAATTAAGTTTTATTAATTTACTAGCTGTACCCGCGACTTCGTCGGCGTTATTATTACTTTATTACATCAGCTATCTTCCAGTAAAAGTCCCGACAATATCGGTCCAGCTGTTCCAGATATTAGTCAAAACAAATAGAAAGACAAAAATTGTAAGAAAAAATATTTTGGTATACATACATATGCATTTAGTCAAAAGCAGTTATTTTCATATTACAAACACACACTCCAATTTTATTAATTTGTAAAGATCAGTTGAGTAAAAGTTCACGTAAAATATGTTACGCGAACCTACCAAATTAAAGAATATTTGCCCTTGAATGTTTAACTTGGAATGACAGTGGCGCCATCTATCGAAAATTGATCGTATCAACTCGGAAACCTTCGTGGGCTTATGTTCAACAACTTTGCTAAAGATCATCGCATGATCAAATGCATAGCTTACGATTCTATAAAGGAAATACAGACATTCATTTTTATATATAAGATGATGAAAATGTTAAAACTAATTATAATAAAATCCTAACCAAAAACAATCTAAAAGGAGTCCGTGTCCATGCGGCATGGTTCTAAGAATATTAGCTGCATTTTCGCGTTTTATAGCAATCGCAATTCTCTGTGCGAGATATGAACCAGCCCTCTTGTCACCGGTGGCGTCGATCAAACGTGGTACTATTTGTTTGAAAATTATTTTGGCATGCGGACCCCACGGCCAAAGGTTTCAAAGCCAAGCCACCAAATACGTAATCATTGCTCAGTGAGACATATTTACGCCGTTTGGCTTCTTCTACAGCCTCCACCGCAGCTCCAGCCCTCGACACTGTTCCGCCAGATTTATTTATCTTAAATTTGACGCATTTTTTGTCATGAGGGGGGGGGGGGCGTTTTAAATGTACTCACTATCGTAGGAGTTATTCCGGGTAAGATGAGATTTCCCCTCAAACTTGCCAGTGTTTTCTATTTATTTATTTGCTTTCTTTTTTCATTTTATAATGGCATACTTCGTTTGTCATGACATTTCGTTTTAGAGTTAAGTTTAAATTAGAATAGGGTCATGTATCTATGAATACAGAAAAAAAATGATTAATTAATATAGATTAAAAAATAAAGTAAACGTAGGAACGTTTACTTTTTTTAGGTTAAGGTTAGGTTTAGGTACTTTTTAAGGTTAGTAAAACAGAGAATGCCAATTACATACATAACAGACTGTTTCTTAAACTAAATTTCCGAGTTACTAATATCCACAAACTATAATTTTAAAATAATATCATCAGTTGTAAGGCTAAGCGGTTTAGCCGTGAAAACGAGCCTTACAACTGGTTCGAAATATCGCCAATTAAAAATTATTAATCTATGTAACGGCATAGGGAAATCCACAAATTATTCAACAATTAATCCAATTAACGGATCATTTTGTTTAAAATCCACAGATTATTTAAAGATTCCTCCAATTAATCCACAGATTAATAGATAATTTTATTTACTAAAATGTTGCGTGCCAGTAAAATCGTTGACCACGTCCCAATGTGAAGAGCTGTTCTTTGACGATAACTTACATAAATTATATTATTTACACTATAATGATAAGAATTTTCTAGTTATAAATGTAGGAGTCCTTAACACTTCGACTGCGGTGCTCACATATTATATCGAGTAAACGTTACGAGAGGCGGCACTAAACTGGATCTGTTTTCTCTAGACTGCAGATGCGCCGAGAATTCACAAATATGTTGTGTTTTTATGCGTCCGTGTAGCTTCTACGAATACATGACGTAGTGTCAGCCCGCGGTCTTGTAACGCAGACGTGAACACAGCACATGTGTTCGCCCGTAATCCATACTGACGTAGGTTGTATAAAGAACCTACCTACAAGTTTATCATACAATTTTTATATTACCCCCTAAGAGGAGGAATTTTCAAAACTCCTCATCCGTAGCGCTCACTTACGCTGCATAAAGAATCTGCAAATTCTGAGTAATCTAGGTTCTGCGGTTGCGTCTGTCCGTTGATCTCTAGTTCTATCAATCACCTTACACTTTTATATATATACGTATATATAAAAGTGTAAGGTGATTGATAGAACAATCTATATTAGATTATATAACTTTATCACATTATAATTTATATATCAGAAAGTCATAATATCTGTTGTACATGATTAATTTGTTGTTGCATAAAGTAATTGATTAATAACCGTATCAAATTAGCTATTTATTACTATATTCGTTATAATGAAACGAAGAAAGTAGGTGCGGTACAGTTAACTGCGCTTAAGTACGGGTGGTCGTAGTAAATGAAGAACAGTACGATAATTGAAACACTTTTCTTTGACAAATACAATTGTAAGAATCTATTTCTTAAAATCAATCCTTTATACCAAATAATTTAATCTAATACTTTTTATATAAATAATACTTTCATTTACACGTAATTATGCACGAATACACACACAAGCAAGCACGCGAATACACACATACAAGCACACATCAGTCACGTGTCTAACGTTATTATAGTTTTGTTTTATTTGATTAATTCTTTGTTAATTTTTTTGACATATGTTTGTTTTTATTGGAATAACAATAAATAATATGAATTTTCCTTTTAAAATAACTATAAAAAAGTCACACTTTCATTTAAACTTTTTTATGCGATAATGTCAGAAATATATACATTTAATTTAATTTATTAATGTGAATAAGCAACGGTCTTCATTTCATAAAATATTAAAAACATACTTACGAATTACAATGTATTTGTCAGAAATCAGTGTTATCTGTACCATACTATTCTTATTTTGCTATGGCATGGGTAAAAATGAATTGACATTTCAAGCTCACCTCGACGCTTTCCCGCCATAAATGCGCAGTCTGCGTTCGAAAACAAGTGCGATGTCTAACTTGTGGATTGTGTAAAGTTATGATCTTAGATGAACGAACGATTTAAGTGATTCTATTTAAATATTCTAACGAATAACTGTTTTCGTTATTTCCGCAAAAGCGATACGAAAACGTTACGAAAGTTTCAGTGTAAAATTCATTGTGACAGATAAAAAATCGAACTGTGAACTTGAATGAAAGTGTGCGTTCCGAAACGCGGACTGAATACCAGTGAATCTCCAAAGTGTCACAGATAAAATATAAAGGAGCATAGTTTGAAAAGAGAACATTTGGAAGCGGAGAGAAGGGCGTGCGTTCGGTGTTGCCGTGATAGGTGGTTCGAGACGCCAATGCGGCGGCGGCGCGGGCGCGATGTCGCCGCCGCGGGCGCTGCTGGCGGCTCTGCTGCTCTGCCAACTGCTGTCGTACGGTGGCCACCAGGGACTCACCAAGTTATTCTACACGTAAGATATTTTCTCTGTGAGTTATATTCTCTATAGACTTAATGTCGCTCCAAGAAAGAACCAAGAACTTATCAAGTTATTCTTATTAATACATGCTGTGCTCTGGTTTATAGGCAAGATGAGTGCTCGTTTTTTCTCGTTACATTCTCTATAGTCATATTGCACCCTTTACAGTAGGGAATCACAGAGATTTTTTTCTTATCCGACGGCGTCTCGGTCGGACATGTCGTAACCATAACATGTCATAACCAGTCATGCCGACACGAAAGAAAAGAGAAATTGCAACGCACGTTTTACACAAGTTGCATGTAATCGGAAAACCGTTTAACGGTCATTTTTGCCATAAAAATGTATCTCTACAGGGCATTCAGTAAGTCGGTTCGACAGCCACGATTATCGATGAAGATTGTTTTGAAATACGGATGTCGAGCCACCTCCGAGATGTTTATCCGGATCGCCATCGGGGTAGTGGAGCGAAAATTGATAGAGTAGCCCTTATCTGTTGGAAAAGTGAATTCTGTCCGTATCACGAACGATCGTTGACATCGTTTTGAAGTAGAAAATTTCAACCAGCTACAGGGAGAATGGAACTTTAAGTTATTGTTAATACTTTGACTGCGGCGCCCATGTACTTACGAGCATACGAGTAAGATTGCCGGAGGCGGCACTAAACTGGAGCTGGATCCTCTAGACTGGAGATTCGCATACAATTCACATAAATTTTGTATTTTTTAGCCGTGTAGCATCTATGAATACACAGACGTAACGTCCGCCTTCACTCTTGTAGCGCCGACGTGAATACAGCACTTGTGTTCGCCCGTAGTCCATACAGATTTGTACGTACAACACAGATGTGTAGCCGCGAGCGCGTTACGGCAACTAATATACAGTAATGTTGTACACAGCATGGAGTGTTAATATGTGAATACCATAGTGAGTGTTAGGTAATCTTCAAATTACGTGTATATAACCTTATATTTCCCGAACAAAGCCTCAGGATATCGCTAGTGAACTTATAGCAACGCCGTGCCATGCAATATTGCTAAGTAACGAACACGGCTGAAGGACGAATGCATTTTTATTTTTTAAGTGAGAAGAGTAGCAAACGAGCATGCAAACCATCTGATGTTAAGTAGCCGCAGCCCATAGATATCCACGTACAACCACAAACACGACTGAAATCCTATCTGAGCTCGAACGTAGATATGGTGTTCCTCCTGAGGACTAAGATGGTCGTCTCGTTTTAAAGGGTAGCGGGCAAACGCACCTCTCCAACCGAAACACAATAATGCTTTACGGCGGATTAAGAGGGCGGCGGTGGTATCTCGCCGGTCGAACTATAATTCTCCCACCTTTACACATGCATATTTTAAACATATTAACTTGCATATGTAACAATTAGCGCATTTACGCAAACTAGACGTGTTACCATTTAACGTTACTAACACGCGTCCAAGTATTGTGTAACTAACTATTATGTGGTATTTAAATAAACTATTGAACTGTTACGTAATAATTCACTAAAGAAACGAGCATAACAACAATATGTAATTCGTTCATTATGATTTGTTATGGTTTATAAAACAAAGCCTTTCAAACAACGTTTATTGACTTGACTAATGTGACTCAACTAACTTTCACGTAATTATCTTTTTTGTGCGTGAGATTGTAGCAAACGGCATGTAGGCTTGTTGGCATGTTATGGCATGTCATGTTGGTATGTCAATGGTTGCTGCTGCAAAGACGTCTATACAACCCTTCCCTCATCAACGCTCTAATAATCCACCGTAAAGCATTACTTGTGTTTCGGTTGGACGTGCGGTTGCCGGCTACACTTTGAAGTGCGACGACCATCTTAGTCCTCAGGAGTAGCAACGATAACGAAAAACTACCACCGACTCGTAAGGTGTTTCGTTTTGGAGAAGAGTCGGCGAAAGAAACTCGAAAACGCACATCTTTTCCATCTTTGAAACTTTACAAATAATAAATTATTGGATCAAGCAGCTTAATATGCATTTGTTCTAATAAATAAATTTTAGAACAAGACACACATTTATGTTTATTTAAATTAAGCCAAAAAGCAAGAACGCAAACGGCGCGATGTCGGGCATTATAAATTTGACGTTTCTGACGGTTTTTTTTTTGTTGATGTTGTGATTTACACAGCAGTCGTACACCGCAGGGAAAGTGTACTAGACTTTAGTTAAATGGATACTTGGAATTGACGAGGAATATGATTAAATAACCCCCGATGAGGTAGTGGCCGTACGTATTTGCACTTCACAATTGTTGTCACTCTCAATAAAAATAATGTAGTTCGCTAAAAATAAGGTAATTTGGAAAAAAATGTTGTCATCGAATCGGACGACATCACCTGATCGCCCCACCTGCCTGTTTCGTTTTCATCATCGGGGGACGTCCCAGCCTCTGTGGGCGGGGGAATACGGGCCTCGAGGTATACCCTCTTTGCTCGGGCCTGAACTCGGGGTTGCACCCCGGCTTAACTTTAGTAGCCCTCGCCCACTGTTAAGTGGGGGGGCTCGGGATAATCCCTCCGGCATGCTCAACTCCCGCTGAGTCCGTCGTCCGCCAGCTGGTACTGCCCGACTCCGGCGAGTGGTACGGCCCGCTGGACCAAGCGACGCGTTGGCGTG
>DWON01006919.1:0-13423 GCA_018251015.1 Phocides pigmalion okeechobee
GGGCTGTAGTGACCACTTAAAATCGGGTGGCCTGCATGCCCGTTTCTTACTCTTTCACAATAAAAAAAAAAACAGGTGTGACATAACTCAATACTCGGATGATAACAAACAAATAATGCAATTAAATATTATTTTATGTAATAAAGGGAAGTAATTATTTAAATGAATGAATGATTTTAATTGCAATGATGAAAACCTTAAAACTAATTATAATAAAAGCCTAACCTAAACAATATAAAGGGGGTCCGTGTCCATGCGTAGTGCAAGAACGTTAGCTGCATTCCCGCGTTGAATAGCATTCCCATTCTCTGGACGAGATATGAACCAGCCCTCTTGTCACCGGCGACTAATTGCTTACTATCTTCATCTCTAACAATCTCCGCAACGTGACGTTTTCAAACACTATATATAACATTATTTGTCTGTGTGTTCTCTCTATATATGTGTATTTCGTTGTGCGCCACAGACTTGAGCAAAAATCAAGATGGTGTTGCCAACCTACAAAGAAAATTGTGTAGATCTTTAATAAGTATGAAGTTTTGTGAACTGTGTATATCAGAAGTTAATTTATTTAACACTTTCCCTGCGGCTACAACGCTGCTGTGTAACTCTGGGCGCGACGCGCTTGCGGCTCCTACACGCCTGTGTTGTACCGACACATTTGTATGGATCACGGGCGAACAAATGTGCTGTGTTTACGTCGGCGCTACGAGACTGCGAGAGGAAACAACGTCTGTTTTCGTAAATACACAGGTGCTACAAAATACAATATTTCAGTAATTTTAAGGTATCTTCAGTCTAGTCAATTAAGCTCCAGTTTAGGGCCGCCTCCCGCAGTACTGACCTGATCATATATATCCGCGCCGCAGTCGAAAGTGTTAATAAGTATGAAGTTTTGCGAACTGTGTATATTAGATGTAAAAGTGTTTATTTAATTAATTGAATTAATTATATCAAATTATGTATTAAAATTATTAATTAATAGTAAAGCGACCCTCTGAGTACGGAGGAAGCCCACGCCTTATACCCAACAGTGGGGTTAAAATTGTTGTTTACAAACAGTTGGTATATTTTGTCCACTTTAAACCTTGACTTTAATACGTCTATAAATAATCGTATTTTTTAACATTTTATGTAAAGTCTATTAGATTGTAGAACGATAGTTCGATCGGGGAGGTACCATAGCCACTTAGTACCTGCAGTGAAATTTAAGGCGGAAAATCGCAGATAAATTATTAATAGATATTTTAAACATCCCGATACAAGTCACAAACACACACACTAACACACACATACATAAACACAACATTTAGTAACAATGTTATAAATAAAATAATAAGAATTGTTAATATATTCTATAAAGGGTCTAAACAATCTACAGACAGTAGTGCCAAGAAGGCTGCTCGCATTCCCGCATTGAATAGCGATTGCAATATATGAACCCGTATCACCAGCGTCGATCAAACGTGGCACCAATTGTTTGAAAAAAAAAATCGGCACTATTGTAAATCTACTGTAGCATTGGTACCTCCCCGCTTGAACTAAACATTTGTGTTTGTACACCGCGGCGAGTACACAGACATACGTATATATAATAATTAACTGGAAGTTCTTGTCTGTTTGTACGTAAAAAAGTTGAAACTAAGAAACATTTTGTACATAATAGATACATATAAATATTTATTATTTTTATTATGTAATATATAATACTTACATAAGGCTCGTTTATTACGTCACACATTTGGGGGGGGGTCCACAAAAGGTGACAAAGTGACACAGGGGCCCCCTGGGGGGTCGGATTTTGTGACCGCGGCGTACCGTACTGCGGTGTATTACTTGGCGTAACGCGCTTGCGTCTTGTACACGCCTGTTGTGTACGTACAAGTCTGGATTACGGGCGAACACAAGTGCTGTGTATGTCGGCGGCACGAAACTGCGGGCGGAACCAACGTCTGCGTACTCGTAGATGCTGCACCGATGCTAAAAATGCTAAATTACAGTTAATTTTCGGCGTTTCTTCAATCTAGAGAATACAGCTCCAGTTTAGTGCCGTTTTCCCCAACGCTGTCTAGATGTAACACATCACTTGTGTTCGCCTGTAATCCATACAAATTTGTCTGTGCAACACAGGTGTGTAAGCCACAAGTGCGTCGCGCGGCACATTACACAGCAGTGTTGTAGCCGCAGGGAAAGTGTCAAATATAAAATGTATACTCTAAGTTTTGTCAAGTATTAGTAACATTTATTGTTTGTGTACAAATGGATTTACAATAAAAATAAAATATTAAATCTCTTGAACAAAATATTGAAGCATATAACTATAACATGATTTAAAGGTAAGATAACTATAGTTCGACCGGGGAGGTACCACCGCCGACCTCATACTCCGCCGTAAAGCATTGTGCTTCGGTTTTAGAAGTGCGGTACTACACTTCGAAGCGAGGCGACCATCTTAGTCCTCGGTAGCAACGTATCTAAGTTCGAGCTCAGATAGGATTTCGGTCGTGTTTGTGGTTGTACGTGGATGTCTATGGGCTGCGACTGCTCACCATCAGGTGGTTTGCATGCTCGTTTGCTACTCTTCTTATATAAAAAAATGCTTCAATACAATGTTTGAGAAATGAGTTATTGTTGATCTAAATATGTGCAGTAATTATATTAAAGGTAATTAATTCTAGTTGGAAATATCTTGAACTATTTGTGTTCCTCTGGCCAGTGGTGACATATCGACGGAATTAATAAAAAAATCAAATATTTTATTTCGTTATAAATAAGTACATGGCTATCTCGGAAATGATACGAATTTTGTAACTGCCAAAAAATTTCCTTCATTACAAATTCCACACATTAATTTTAATTCCTCCTTCAACACTTACCCTGTGACTACAACACTGCCGTGTAATTCTGGTCGCGACGCGCTTGCGGTTCCTACACACCTGTGTTGTACCAACTAATTTGTAGGTATTACGGGCGAACAGAAGTGCTGTTTTTACGTCGGCGCTACAAGTCCGTGGGCGGACATTACGTCTCTGTATTCGTAGATGATACACGGATGCTAGAAAATACAATATTTCAGTAATTTGCCGGCGTATCTTCGGTCTAATCAAATAACAATACTGACCACATATCCGCGCCGCAGGGAAAGTGTTAAGGTCACCATATTCCGTTCATCTTCACCAAGCTCTCCCAAACTCCACTTTCCCGCCAATACTCCCCAATGTGGCCAGCTTCCGAACACAAAATATCTACTAACGTCGTCAGTATGACCAGTGCAAAAATAAAAGTTATCAACAAGTTAAAATGCCTAACTCATAAGACATTAAATAAATAAAATGGTTTTTAAATTACTAAAACCTTATATGAGGTATACTTAACAATAAGACTGCGACGCTCATGTACTAGATCAGGTCAGCGTTGCGGGCGGTAGCCTAAACTGGAGCCCATGTCTCTAGACTGAAGGTACGGCGACCGTTCACTAAATGTTGTACTTTTTAGCATCTGTGTATCATCTACGAATACATAGACGTAGTGTCCGCTCCAAGTCTTGTAGCACCGAAGTAAACACAGCACTTGTGTTCGCCCGTAATCCATACAGATTCGCACGTACAACACCGATGTGTACAAGCCCACATCGCAGTACATCGGCTTTGAGCGCTTGTTGGCTGATGTGGAAGGGAGGAAAATGTCGTCGGAAAAACTAGTTTTCATTTTCTCGTGTCGTTTCGAAAAAATAACTATATTTTATCTCGTATGTAATAATTTTAAACGTAAACATTTTCTCGAAATGTCACTACTGTTCTGAATGGACGAGTTATGACGCCATATTTTTGATATATTTATTATTATTATATATAATGCATTACGTTTTTATTTACGTAAACGTATAAAAATTATTTGCTAAGCGTCTCGTCCTATCGCTCGTTGTGATTCTAATATTGTAATGTACGTAAAAATTAAAGTTAACTATTGTGTGCTCGGACGCCATTAAAACATTTTGCGCGCGCTTTTTTATTTGTTTTCGTTATTTGCTGTGCAGCCGATATAAACGATATATGTGATATAAATAAATAAAAATAAATGTGTTCGCTGCACTACCCGGGGGTACTATTAATACTACTTCTTAGGGGGTCATTTGTTAAATTACACACGGGGTCCATAAGTTGTGGTACGTTGGGTGTACGAATGGATGTTTCGTGACTTTTTACAAAAAATATGTTATTACAATCATGTAGGTTGGCAAATGTGTAACAATAGGGGATGGGGAAGGGTCAGGTTAACACTTTCCCTGTGCAGTACAACACTGCTGTGTATTACTTGTTTTGTACGTATGGATTACGGGGGAACAAAAGTGCTGTGTTTACGTCGGCGTTACAATACTGGTAGCGGATATTACGTCTGTATATTCGTAGATGATATATAGATGCTAAAAATACAATATTTCAGTAAATTGCCGGCGCATCTTCAGTCTAACCAAATAAGCTCCAGTTTAGTGCCGCCTCCCGCAAAATTAACCCGATCTAACACATGAGCGCCGCAAAGTTACAACAACAACAAAATGTAATAATAATCCGTAATTTATCACAAAATCAATATTTTTTCATTTAAATGTATGTATTGTAACATAGACCTCTGAAATAGGCATTTTGATTTATGTAACCTGACTTTTGGCGGTCCGTAGATCTTATACAATGGCAGGGTGAAATCTTGTGAAAAAAAATGGCGTCATTATTCTTTTGTCGTAACTGATATTTGTACATATAATGTAATTGAAGTAATTATTTGAACCTTCGCTTGAAGCGTACAAATTATATTGAGAAATAAAACTATTTTAAAATTTACCGACTTTTATTTTAGTGTGATATTAACTATGATGATTTTCTCCGCTACCGCAGTATCGCCGTGACCACGAGCCATGCAACTGATTCGAATCGGCAAATCAACTTAACACTTTCGCTGCGGTTTACAACCACTGCTGTGTAATGTGCAGCATGTGTTGTACACACCTTTTTTTATTATTATTTAAGAGTAAGAAACGGGCATGCAGCCCACCTGATGTTAAGTGGTCACTGCAGCCCATGGACAACCACGTCCAATCTCAAATAGAACAGAAGTTCTATTTAAGGATGGACATGACTGCGTTCCTACTCTTGAGGACTAAGATTGTCGGCTCCAATAATGTGTATCCGGCAACCACACCTCCCCAACCTAAACACAATACATGCATGTTGCTTTACGGCGGGTTATGAGGGTGGCGGTGGTGCCGCCCCGAGTGAGCACTAACTTCTTTACCACCTTTACGTTTTGTACGTACAAATGTGTATGGAATACAAGTGCTATGACGTCGGCGTTATAAGACTGCAGAACATTACGTTTGTGTATTCGTAGACGGTACACGACGATATGTACATTCACGGCAGCGACAAATTCAGTTGAATCTAATTAAATAAACGAATTTTAAAGGTGGTACAGCCGTTAGAGCTCGCCTGGGGCGATACCACCGCCAGCCTCATAACCCGCCGTCAAGCAACATGTTCGTCATGTATTGTATTTCGGTTGGGGAGCTGTGCTTGCCGGATACACGTTGTTGGAGGCGAACTATTTGAGATTGGACGTGGTCGTCCATGGGCTGCAGTGACCACTTAACACCAGGTGGTCTGCATGCCCGTTTCTTACTCTTTCATAATAATAATAAAAAAATAATAATATACCTATACGTATTTCTGTTTTTATGTTATTCTAGCATACGGCTCCGGCTTCGCACGATCGCATTTTCGACATCACACTACAAATCATTAAAATTCCCATCTTTTCTCTGCTACAACATGCATGTATACATATTAACCTTCCATTTGAAGATCTGTGTATCGATGACAATTGCATTTAACACTTTGAATTGAATCGGGTCATCGTTGCGGGAGGTGGCATTAAATTTGAGTTCTTTTCTCTAGACTGAACCTGCGCCGAAAATTCACACATATATTATATTTTTAGCATCTTCTACGAAAACAGACGTAACGTCTGCCCGCAGTCTTGCAGCGCCAACGTTAATACAGCACTTGTTCGCCCATAATCCGTATGGATTACGGTATTCCGTATGGATGTGTATGTATACGACAGGTGTGTACGAGCCGCAAGTGCGTTGCGCTAAGTAATACACAGGAGTGTTGTACACCGCGGGGATATGTTAATCTGTTGCGCAGTTAAAAATTCAAGCGTACACACGGCGGAAGAAATCTCGTTTCGTTTTGTAATAAAGGTAAATGGCGAAATAAAACTCTGGTATATCTAACATCCTCTTTATTACATTAAATAAATTATAAAGTTCATAAGGGATAGTCATTTTAATTATTAATAATAAGCAAGCATCGCTTCTGCAAAACACCGATCGTAAGGTACGAGTAAATTATAACTTAGTTTTACACTTATTTTACGCTAAATAGAAAACTAATGAAATTCCATTCAAAATGTTGTACACATTTTTAGAACATAAATCAGTTATGACAGTTTAGAGAGGGTCAAACAGTGTGACGGTGTTACACAAGGGGTCAAAAACTTGATTCTTTAAAATATTGGATGAATTGTGACAAACATTGTTATAGTTTATTTACGTATTAAAATAAATAGAAATAATATAGTTTTGGTAATTAATGAATATATTTTGAACAAAAAATGTTTTTAAACGAATATTATCGCGGAATTTATGAATTTTACTGTGTAGCGAGTAGGTACTCACGATTAATGTTTAGTCGTGACCACGTACCACACGGCTGGTTCGAAGTATCGAAACTAAAAATAGTTAGTCGTGAGTACGCGATGCAATGTAAAATGTACAACAATGTCGTCATATATATATCAATGTTTGTGACAGTCTATTTATTTTAAGTGACGTCACAATTGGGAAGTTACAAACATTAAGTGCAATAAAACTTGTGTTAGAATTTGTGAATGCATACTGTAATCTATATGGCAAAATTTTGAAAATTACACATGGCAACATTTTTATGGCAATCAATGGCATCAGTGGATGTCTCAAATTAATAAAAAAAAGTACAAATTGAATAGATTTTCAACAGTTTTCTAACTAATAATATTATAAATCAATATTCTATTAACAAACCATTACATAATACTGACAATATAAATGTATAATTATATTAGGTCGATGATGCGTTGTATAGATGATACCATAGTTAAAAAATTCACAGATATGGTAGAAAAATAAATAAATCGGAATGCATTATAATGAAATAAAATTCTAAAATTACAATAATCTACAGGCTAAATTAATTATCTATACAAAAATTCTTAACCTACAAATTTACAGAAGCTGATAGCAACGTAATGGCAATATCAATGATTACATAAGATCTTCAGTCAAAGAAATGTTACCGCGTTTAGACTAAACGTAGAAACTTAACACTTACCCTGCGGCTACAACAATGCTGTGTATTGCGCGGCGCAACGCGCTTGCGGCTTACACAGCTGTGTATTGTATTTTTTAGCTTCCGTAAAATATTTACGAATACACAGACGTCGTGTCCGCCTCCAGTCTTGTAGCGCCATAAATACAGCACTTTTCGCCAGTAATCCGTACAGATTTGTACCTACAAGACAGGTGTGTACAAGCCGCAAGCGTGTTGTACGCCGGGGGGAAAGTGCTAACGTACTGCTGTAGCCGGACTGCTGCTCTGAATGCAGTTGGCTACAGATGTGCAGACGAAAAGCCAGTTATCGTCAGTCGAACTGCACAATCGGTCGCTACTTGCATAGCATAAAATAATCAGATCTTTAAAATAAAAAAGTTTTTATATAATTAAATATTTAGTATGCAGTCCATCTGATGATAAGTGATTACAATTCCATGTCTCCGGTTTGGTCTAAATCATTGATGAAGTAACAAGATACACTCCTAGTATGTAATTTTTGTAAGGTTAGTGTTTAATAATTATTTGAAACTTTTTTATATTGTTATATCGCGGGCTTAAATATTACACTTTATAAGTTAAATTGTTACTAACCAAATGAATCCCTGTTATCTGAAAATAAATTAATTTGAATTTTAAAGCCGGTTGCGTAGCAGCAAAACCTTATGTTTTAGGAGATACAGAAATATAAATAAGTTTGTATGCGTTTTAACCAATAATAGGTTGTGATGTTAAGGAAATTTGGTTCCGGTAAAAGTCGGAACTTTCGATTGTTTTTACCTTCGATTTACTTCCGATTCCGACAAAGCAAATCAAGACACTGATAATGACTTCCGCTCCGATATCATCACTTCCGTAACATATTTAATGTGATTTCTCCATAAATAGTCTCTGATGTACTTGGAATTAATGCAGCTAGCGTTCTTGGAACCATCCGCATGGGCACGGACTCCCTTTAGATTGTTTAGTTTTTCATTATAATTAGTTGTAAGATTTTCATCATTGTAAATAATAAAATTTTGTATCTCTACAGTAATATAATATTTACAGTCAGCGATAATCAAAGACAATGCGTTGACGTCAAGGATATGTTAGGAGTATATTTTGCTACTTTGTTTATGGTTTGCTATACATCAAAATGTACATTTTAATATCAAGGCGGTACAGTAGTCTCTCGAACGTTTGCGGTCTTTTTGAAAGAATATTTTTACGATGTACGATTTTTGATTGTCGATATTTTAAACCAGTTAGTTGGCGCTACAAGACGGGGCGGACCTTACGTCTGTGTATTCATAGATGATACACATATGGTAAAAATACAATATTTCAGTGAATTGTCGGCGCATCTTCAGTCTAGAGAAATAAGCTCCAGTTTAGTGCTTCCCTCGACGCTGATTCGATCTAATTTATGAGCGTCGAAGTCTGTTATCTAATAGATAATACTAAGAGCATTTAATCTCTTTCTGTATTTTTATTTTCATAAAAGGGACAACGAAAGGAATTATAAATAACGTTAAATAAGTCAATAAAACTGTTGTCTCTGGCACGTCGTTCGAGAAACTTATGTAAACCACACTTTTAACTATTTGACTGCGGCACGGTATATGATCGGGACAGTATTGCGGGGCGCGGCCCTAAACTAGAGCTTATTTAATTAGACTGCAGATACGCTGACAAATTACTGAAATATTGTGTTTTTATCATCTGTGTATCATCTACGAATACACAGGCGTAATGTTCGCTCCCAGTCTTGTAACGCTGACGTAAAAACAGCACTGTTCGCCCGTAATGCATACAAATGTGTCGGTACAACATACTTGTGTAGAGCCGCAAGCGCGTCGCGACCAGAATTACACAGCAGTGTTGTGCCGCAGCGAAAGCGTTTAACACGTTATTAAATCAATAATGTAAAAGAAATTTTATTCACGTAAATATAAGCATACTAAAAATCTAAGGATATGTGTAAAATATGTTTATAAGTTAAGTTGGCAAGAACTTTAAGTTATAAAATTAAGTATTGAAGTTCAATTAGGCAGTGATTATTGTTGTCATGTCTTATGTAGCCCGAATTGATCACTGTTTTATAATAGAGTACCTTGGTACTCCGTCCTTGGTACTCTGATCTTGATAGATATGAAAATAAAGATTCTGTGTCTGTGTCGTAGACTGAGATATTTTTTTGACATAAAATATTTTTTATGTTAAAGTACTATTGAAACGATGGAACGACCTCAAAGATTTATCGCTTCCCCTCCACCCTCCGCCCGTGTGACGTCACAATCCGCCATCATTTTAACAAATTCTTTGATTCTTTAACAATTTAATGATGCAATTTTTGGATATAGACGATATAAGTTGTTATAACAGGGCTGCAATTGCTATTCAACGCTAGAATGCAGCTAGTGTTCTTGGAACCATGCCGTTTAAAACTGCTTCCATAGCTTTCCGTTATGGAAGCAATTTTAAAGTCATATTCACGTCTAAAAACATCTAGAACTTCCATTGTGACTTGTCCAAGGAGTCCGGAGGTTCATGTAATGTGACATATCGCATGCTCAATGGAACACTGACCCATTAGTAGATAGGTCAGAGTTGAGTTACATACAGATACAGACGTCTGTTAGCGCCATCTACCGTCTACCGTTCGTATTAAACTGAAATTACGCATTACTACCCCCCAGCGATGTATCAGTTTTAATTTTATACATCAACAAGTATAAGTTCTAATAGTAAGATCTTTTGTGAATTCCCAACAATCAACAATTTTAAGGTGGGAGAACTATAGTTTGACCGGAGAGGTACCACCGCCACCTTCATATTCTGCCACAAAGCATACTTGTTTCGGTTGGAGAGGTGCGGTTGCCGGCTACACTTTGAAGGGAGGCGACCATCTTAGTCCGCATCTACGTTCGAACTCAGACGGGATCTCGCTCGTGTTTGTGGTTGTACGTGGATTTCTATGGGCTGCGACTACTTAACATCGGGTGGTTCGCATGCTCCTTTAGTGCTCTTCTCACTTAAAAAATCGTCTTTTTTGAGTTGAGTCAGTATTCCATTAAGCAAGCAATGTGTTTACATGGAGATAGAACTTGTGACGTTACTAGATTAAAGTAAATATTCTGAATAAAATATTTCCTATATTTGAGGTACCTATTTGTTCATTGGGCTTATAAAATTATTAAGTATTTGAAACAAATTCGAGACTTCAGACTTTACATGGCAATACTGACTTATAAATATAATTCATAAACCTATTACTAACTTAACGTTTAGATATTTATTAAATAACTCGAAAACGATAAATATATTAGTTACACCAAATGAACACAATCAATAAAATATTAAATCGAAACAATTTATTTTAATGGCAATTATTTTTTTAATCTGTTGTCTTTACGCGCGAACCAAGTTTAAATTGGCGCGTATTTTTGTTATGAACCAAGTTTAAATTGGTGCGTATTTTTTGTATAGATAATAAATATTACAGATTACAACTTAGATGCTACAGATAAAAAATGACTAAGCCTCTGGGCGTAAATTAAATTATAATTTAAAATTTAACCAACAAAACTAAGATTAAATGCATAAATTATTAGATTTCAACATCTGAGTACAATACGATACAAACTTAACCTAAATGGGATATATTTTAAAATTTACGCTAAGAGTTACAAAATACTAGTATAAAAGGTATTAGGCTGATTCAGACTGAACTATTACAAGGGGCTACGAATATTTTGACGTAATGAGTCTCCATCTTGGCTTTTACAAAATCAACGGCGTACAATGAAACGTATATAAGTAGATAGAGGACGTACAGACAAACAAAAGATCTTATACAATAACGTTCTAAACAGTTACAGAAATAATTACACGTAAAGGTAGTTAATATGATCTTGACTACGAAATGGAAGACAACAAAAAAATATCAATATAATATAATTTCATATTATTAAAAAATAAATTATCAAATTAATTTTCAAACTATTTGTTACGTTTGATCGACTTTGATGATAAGAGCGCCGGTTCATATCTCGCAAGCTGCGATTTCTATTCGATACGGGAATGCGACTAGCGTTTTTGGCACCATGCCGCACGGATTCCCTTTAGATTGTTTAAGTTGGGCCTTGTTATAATTAGTTTTAAGTTCATTATTGTAATTAAAATTTCAACGTAATATTGTATTTTATTTAAAAGAAAATCATGGCGTTATAGTAAAACTATTTATAGGAATACTTTTTAATTACAGGCAGTCCTTGACTTACGTCGTTTCGATTTACGTCGTTTCAAGTTACGTCGAACGTTGTTTTCACATTATTCATATATATTTCATCGTGCGCCGCTAACTTGAGCAAAAGACAGTGTTGCCAGAATTCAAAGAACAAATCGGATAAACCAAGGTGTTGCTTGCAGAGAAAAATGTTCGTAGCCCCTTGTTTAATATTGTAAATGATTTTAGAGCTATAAATGGGGTTTCCGTGTCGTTTATATAAACTATGTCAAAGTTTAGTTGAAATATTCGTAGGCTCAAATATAAAGTTTGTAGGTAACTTAATTTTCTTTGTAAATCCGAACAATTATAATGATGTTACATTTAAAAAACCACAAAAATGGGCATTAATTTCATTATTTCACTTTTAAATAATGGATTCTGTAAACAAGATATAAAACAGAATCTCAGTAAAGTTATGTATGATAGATGGACACTAACTGCAAGAAATATCTGTTGTGCTTAAATTTGCGTAACACGCTTGCTTGGACGCGACTGTTGTGTTCATACACATATTTAACGCTTGCGGACGTTACTGTGTTTGCGGGCGCTACAAGACTGCAAGCACACAACTGTGTATTTGTAGATGCTACACAGATGCGTCCAAACACAAGTGTGTGAAGCGTGCGTGCGTCAAGAGATAAAATCTCTAGAGTAATGCCGCCGCTTACAACTTGATATAATTATGAAAAATGTATATTTTAGCTTCCGTGTATCATTTAAGAATACACAGACGTTGTTTCCGCCCGCAGTCTAGTAGCGCCGACGTAACACACTTGTGTTCGCCCGTAATCTATACAGGTTTGTACGTACAACACAGGCGTGTAAGACGCAAGCGTTACGCCAAGTAATACACAACAGTTATGTATCCCGCAAGGAAGTGTTAAAGTGTTAAATTCATCTTACATTATTTTCTTCTTTTTATTTTTTTGATTATTTGTCTCGTGATTTTGTTCGCTCGCTCCATTTTCCATATTTTATAATGAGTATTTATTTTTAATATAATATTTGATGTAAAGATCTGAAATTAAAGTTTGATATGTTTCTTTGGAAACGAAATTAGGTGATTTTTATCAATGAAATGAGTTGTGATAATATCTCTATGACTCGTCTTTTAGTCTATGGATTAGGCCGTTGTTGCATTTATGGAAACCGTTTAAATGAATCCTTACACATAACATTAAAAATGGTATGAAGTCAATTACAAAAAATTTAATATTTTTTCGGGACTTTTATACTCAAATGTAAATATTTCAAATTCAAATTTTAATATTTAATATTGGATCCAGACATATTAGTAACACTGATGCAATAGAAAAGAATTCTGCAGCCTTCGTCGAGATTCACAAGATCTATATGATACAAAGATATTAGATATATCTAGATTTAGAACGATATGTCAAATTATCATTTCAAACTAATGTCATCGCGGAATTTAGACATTTCATTATGTACCGGGACTCTAGATTAATGATTTAATTATTGATTGTTCTAACCAGTTGCACGGTTCGTGGTCACGGCTGAACTTATGTAAGGGAATGTGCTCAGCCGTGGTGACGGTCTTTGCACTTATTTCGAAATATTAACGATAAGAAAGCCTGGGACTGAGCCTACCTTACCGGGCTATTTCTATTTCCCATGTAATAGTTTTGTTTACTCGAAATTGTGTGCAGATGACAGTGGAAAGATTCTGACACACACGATTAGCTGTCTCGTGTGCTCACCATCT
>DWON01006920.1:0-13423 GCA_018251015.1 Phocides pigmalion okeechobee
TTTATATATATATATATATATATGTGTGTGTGTGTGTGTGTGTGTGTGTATTACAATAATCTTATTAATATATACATGTATAATAGCACATAGACGGTTAACTTTCATTTCCACGTAAAAGTTGACACCAATGAAATTAGCCAAATCATTTTACAAGTGGATTCTTAGCATAAAAAGGGACTTTGTGTAAATTATTACTAACCATTAACACATTTATAACAGCTTCAATATCTAATACGGTCATTGGAAACTAATGAACCGCTGTCCATTATGTTAAGTATTTCGTATAATGAGTTAAGGTGATCATAATTTATGCAATCTAATTATCACAAAAACTTATTAACGACACATAATATTTAATTGTTAATAAATTGTGCGGAGTAAAAGTTATATTAACTGATTGTTAAGTGAGAAGAGTCTTTCATTTACAAAACTATTTATTTTAAATAAATCTACAACGCATCCATAAAGTTACCATTTGCCAAGCGGAAGCCAGCCTAATTATTTTAAAACTAAAATTTTATTTTCATTGTTACAGATCACAATGGAGTCTACGCCTGGGGAGATCAACAAGGAAAATATATTACAACCAGCGACGCTACAGGAAGCGAAAAATGTAATAAAATTTCTAACCACATCGCACAAACAAGAAATTGCAAAACTGAAGGAGGCTTATATGAAACAGGTGGAAGTGATAAAAAAGTTAGAATCGAATAGAAAAAAGGAACTCGAGTTTCTGTCGAGTGAACTTCAAAAGTACGAATTAAACTTAGCAATAAGAACAGAAACAGTGAACAAACAGCTAGCGCAAAAGGAAGATATTATTCGTAAGCAAGCAGAAATGATTGAAGATCTCAATAACAAACTCAAGATGAAAGACTTAACAGTACCTGAAATTACAATTGTTGTCGACTCAAATTCTGACTCCGGCGTTGCCATGGAGAATGACGACAATGCTGTTAAAACAGAAGAGATTAAGACTGAAATTAAAGCCACGAGAAAGTGCAGTAGACGCTTCGGTGATCCAATTAGCTATTTGCGAAGAATTGATTTCTCACCGATGAAATATAAACCCAGCAACACTAAGAAAAAAGAGGATAAAAAGAAAAACTTAGAAGTACCTTGTAAATCTGCTTTGGATCGTCAAATCAGTGTTGATAAGGTGACAAGCGAAGACGAGAGAGGTTTAATTTCCGAAGACTCTATTCTTTCAGACAGTACTATTGAACCTGTAATTATAAGGCCTAAAAAAATGAACGACAGTATGAACAACCATTTTTCTGATGATGGAAGCGAAGACACCAGTGAAGAAATCTTTGACAGAGTTATGACTAGAAGCAGCATTAGAAGATCAGTTAAAGCTAATCCTAAGTATAAAAAGATAAATCGAACAAAATCTAAACTCTTGGAGCAAGTAAAAGTGAATATTGTCGATTGAAAACTTATCTTAATTAGTTGCATTTATTTATATCCCTTTAGTGCAATCCTATTTGTAATTCAATTACATAAATTTCATTTGATGAAATATTTTTAGTTGTATTATTTTATTTAACTGAATATATAACATTTTTTAAGTAATAAAAGTAACAAGTGAACATTCAGTCTACCTTACATTAAATGGTCATTGCCGGCTATAGACATTTCAACCAAATTCATAGATCACTAGCAATTTTTAGCGTTACTATTATATAAAACAGAAACATTGTTAATTTGCTTGTTCCTTTAACCTAAAAAGGACACATTCAATCTACCTCAAATTTTGTACACAGAATTCTTATACTTCTAGTCTCGTTACAATGTGTGCACTATTACGCTTTATAATCTTGGAACTGTATAATGACCAAAAACGGGCACTGGCCAAGGATGAAAATATAAATCTGGCATATCACATTTTTAAAGTAGAACACATCAACGTTACACAGCTGCTATTAGGCGGAAAAAGGTGGTGGTAGCGCTTTCATAATCTACCATGTAGCAATTTTCGATTTGAGGTATACCAACTACATCTAAAAGCGAATCAATCATCTTCGCCGTTACGAGTAGCAACGCATTTGCTTAGGATCTTTCGATGCTAATGCTGTTCTATTGTGTTTAAGATTAGATATGGATGTCCATGGGCTACAGTGAACTTAATATCAGTTGATCTGCACGCTCGTTTACAGTTTCTAACAAACCTACTGCATCAGGTAAATTCTACTAACATGTAACAGGACTTCGTGATATAAAAATAAAAAAGTATAAAATATGTGCATTTCGTTGTGTCATTAAAATCTTGAAATAACTCATTACAAATAACATTTTTAATACAAATAAGTTCGAACGTTTCCTCGCGACGACAAAGTAACAGAAGGATTCGTAGTGCCAACACTTTTAGCGCTTTCATTAAAAGTTTCAGTGAGAAGTTAAGCGTTTTATGAAGTAATTACGTGCTTCTATTAAAGGTTACATTTCCTCCTGCAGCTCACTTCACATATGTTAAGATTCCTTACTTTCTGTAAGGAAATTAGAAGGTTTTAATGGTCGCTTGTGCTACAATCCTACACGATTACTTTACTAAGATTTTTAACTTCTTCATTTCCATCCTTTCAGCCTACTTCATTTGTTGATATTTTTATTACAGTTATTGTCATATATGTAAGCATTACTTTGTAAAATATTTAGTGCGAATGAAATGTCATACACGAGCGCCTATTATTATCAGCCTAGAATAGTCCACTGCTGGACATGGGCCTCTTCATTGGCACGCCACTGAGCTCGATCTTCAGCTTTTCTTTTCCAGCATAAGCGCCTAAATCTCGCCTTAATTTAATTACTTTGAAACGAGGCAAACATCTTAGTCCTCGGGAGTAGCAACGTATCTACGTTTGTAACTCAGATAGGATTTCTGCCGTGTTTGTGGTTGGACGTGGACGTTTATGGCCTGCGATTACTTAATATAGGTGGTTTGCATGTTCGTTTGCTACTCCTTTCACATAAAAACATATTTATATCATAGCTCCAGATGCAAAATGTAGTTTAACTTCAAGAACGTCCTTTTAAACATGCTCTTCGTATCTCATTGCATTAAATAAAAATTTCCCTTTTATTTAGACTAAGCTTTAAATTTCCTCTGTTCGCGTTTGCATTACGTGTTTCATCCCTAAAGTGTGCTTCTATCCTCATTCCCTTAAATATCTTGTTTTCTGAATGTCTCTCCAGTGAATTTTGGATGTCTTTTGAATACTATTGCTGGTAGCGTTAAAACGTAAAAGATATTCACTGGGATATGACACTGTGAAAAAACATTTTCACCGTTATTAGGGAATGTGTTTGAATATTGTAGTGACTGGAATTTTTAAATTGAGATTCGTTTTTCTGTTTTTGTTATTTGTACATATATTAGCGCAATTTAAAGTGTTTTAAAAGGTTTATTTTCGTTTGTGTATCTTTTTATATCTTTAACACGTCTTACCGTTCAATATATATTTATTTATTCATCTATTCATAATATAATAATCGGATAATGAATAAATGATATCTACGCTATTATCTATATAATCTACGCTAAAACATTTCACTATGTACCGGATAATCACGATTAAAGATTTTCTATTATTGATTGCTGATATTCCAAAACATCGGAATGCCTCGTGGTTACGGCTAAACTGTCAGTTTGTTGCGTCAACTTGTATTTTTTATAAAATCAAAAAAAGTTATACGTGAATATCCGATATGCAGCAAAATGTACAAATACCGCGATGATGTTATTTTAAATTCATATACAATAAAATACATTGGAACTACATGGTCGAGTCGAGGGGGAACTAGGTGTTGTACACCCCCCACCTCTTCCCCTTCATGTACCCGTATCGTGCCCATACCTCAGTGGAATACAAAAAGGTTCACAGCCAAGGTATTACACCTAAATACCATTGAAAAGCTCTCACATATATCAATTGAAAATTATCTTACTAAATTAATTAGGTTCCACGTATGTAAATCGCGGCGTGATAAATTAATTATGTCAATTAATAGAAACTCATAACAACGCATATTATATTAATGATTATAATTTAATTGGCGTGTGACCATAGAACCACGCAATTAGACTAATTAACTACCTTTAATTAAAGATCGTATGTGTTTATGTGAAATTTTAATAAAGACGGGTACATATTACACGTTCTGGATATAACAGATCTAAACGTCGATGATTTGACTTTTATATCCGCTTGATAGATGGTAGAACTATAGTTCATGGGGATGGTACCACAACCAGCTTCACAATCCGCCGTAAGCAGCTTTTGCGTTTCAGTTGGCGAGGTATGGTAGCTGGCTACAATTAGTGAGGCGACTAAGATCTGAGGCGTAGAAACACGTATACTGCCCATAGACAGGATTTAAGTCCTGTTTAAGGTATTATGTTGACGTCCATTAGTTGCTAGCACGACTTATCAGTAGTATATACTTGCATCGTATTTGTAAGTCATCTTAAATTATAAATAATAAAAAATATCTCACGTCAAATACTAAATTAATTCATATGACAACGTAATTTAGATTTTTCCTATATATATATTTATATACTTTTTTTCAGTGTGCGTAAAGATTTCTTACTATAGCATAATTAGTTTTTTTTATGAAAAGAAAAGGCAAAAGAAGTTCCAAAACTTACAACACTAACATAAAATCAAACGCCTGTTATAAAGTACATAGCAATACGTAAATCTTGCAATATTGATTAACCCTTATTGCGGCGCTCAGATATTATAAATCAGCGTTGCGGGAAGCGGCAATAAACTGGATCTGTATTTTGTAGACTGGTGTTGCGCTGATTTTACTGAAATATTGTATTTTTTACCATCTGTGTCTCATATTCGAATACACAGACGTAATGCTGGCCCGCAGTCTTGTAGCGTCTACGTAAGTACAAAATTTTTGTTCACCCGTAATACATACAGATTCGTAAAGGCAATCTGTGTAAAAAAACATGTTTTTATTCTGAAAGAGTAAGAAACGGGCATGCAGGCCACCTGATGTTAAGTGGTCACTGCAGCCCATGAACAACCACGTCCAAGCTCAAATAGAACACAAGTTCTATTTAAAGATGGACGCGAAGGCGTTCCTACTCTTGAGGACTAAGAAGGTCGCCTCCATTAATGTGTATCCGGCAACCACACCTCCCCAACCGAAACACAATACACGAAGAACATGTCGCTTTACGGCGGGGTATGAGGGGGGCGGGGGGGGCGCCCCGGGCGGGCTCTGACGGCTCTACCACCTTTAGCGGAAACTATTGATTCATGTAGATTTAATCAATAGTTTCCGCTTTAAGAAAAACAAAGAAATAAACGAAAAACAACGTTTCACATTTATGGAATAGTAGAAATTTTCAATTAGACTACGATCGGTAACACATGTTGCGAAACTTCGCTAAGTTATCGAACGTGCTATCAGGTGGGCTTTGAAATGCTTATTAGGTAATTGGCATCCCGCAATTAGCAAATGTCAAATTAATATGCGGTTCGAAGAATAATGGGTTATCAATACTAAATTAATTGGATATAATGGTACAAATACGGTATAGGCCTTTGAAAGAAGACTTAGAGTACAAAGGAAATGGACACAAAAGTGGGACAAAAACAGTAGCAAATTGGCTGAAGCAGGTTTTCTGGTACAGGTTTGCTGATGGATCTGTCTCTCCGTATAATTAAGGAAAAATGGGTTGTGAACTCAACTGCTAAATGCTGTTACATTTACGCGATTTAAGCGAGCCGATCATTTTATTCCTGAGGAGTAGAACTTCATCTACGTACGACTTCAGATAACGATACGGCTTAAGGTAGGACTTCAGATACTGTATCCCATGAAAATCAAACCAAAAAATAAATCTAAATTTTTCAGTTAAAAGTAAGGTTGAAAAACTTTAATGGTTTTATTGGTTTGGTTGATGACAATGGACTGCAGCGATAGCTTAACATTAGGTGGCGAGCATGCTCTTTCGCTACTCTCAAAGAAGGCATAACTTCTGCGCTGCGCGGGTCGTTAAATAATCGTTATTCACAACTTTTTCGTTACTTCAATTCAATTTTCGTTTGAAAGTCGACGGATATAGTCAAATATTTCATTGGAGCGGCGAATATGCGACGGAGCTTATTCCGACGCTATATACATTTTTCACCTCCATTTCGCGAAATAAATGTGTACGAAGGATGAATAAATCCGCAATGTGTTAAGCCAACCTCAATTTGCAGTTTTATTTATTAAAGGAAGTTTAAATTTTTCAAAGTGGCACGTTACTTTGCACTAAGTTAGTTTATTTTACTAATAGTTGAAACTGTCTCATAAATCGGGTTTCTTCAAAGCGTTCTTGATTTTTTTTATGTGAAGTGCGTAGACAACTAGCATAATGTTAAGTAATTGTTAAATTAAAATATATTATCTGTACAATTTAAATTTCGCGCCTTCCATCTAATGTCTTTTCATTATCTGTGACACATGTCTCTTATTCTCTCTACTCTGCGGAACATTGTGAAGTGAATGTGTAAATTTAAAAGCAATCCAATAAAATCTAATTAATCCACAATTCAGTCATTTAATTGTAACAGTAATTTCTAATGTTAAGTACTGGCTACCTAATGTTAAGTAGCAATAATTTAGGATATTCACATACAAACTATTACAATGGAAGTTTAAAATTTTCAAAATGGTTCGTGACTTTGCACTAACTTTGTTTATTTTACTAATATTTGAAACGGTCTTATATGTGAGGTTATCAAGGGCAGTCATTGTTTTTTATGTGAAAAGCATAGCAAACCATCTGATATTAAGAGTCGCCCCAGCTCATGGGCATTTACGTACCTCACACGTAAACCCTATCAGAATTCTCATGTAGATGTGTTTCTACCATACAATAAGTAAAAGAATAAAGTTTCTAAATAGGTTTAGGAATTACAAAAATATGACTCGATAAAATAACATATAAATAAATAAAATAAAATAAAGATATTTTCATTGAAATACAAAATGTCTTTCTCACACCTAAATAATTTAAGCCAAGATAAAATGATAATAATTTAAACCAAGACTTACCGTTTGGTTTAATAATACAAACCGTTTAAGACAATAAGTATGACTAAAAGCATCGATAAATAAAACTAACAATACTAAAGATTGTCAACAAAATCAAAAACACATTAAAACAAAGCTATGATATGAATATTAGTTGAAGTAACAAAATAACCGTTCAACGAGCCTAAATAAATCCAGACTGGAGCTGGATAAATGGGAAAATATTTCGCTAAGTGAATTTTCCGAGCAGATTGCTTTGTTGAGGGCGTGGATGAATGCTGTTTACACGAACAAATCGTTGCCATCAACAGAGATGACGCTAAATATTTGTTTGAATTAAAGAAACGCGAAGTACAATTTAAAAGAACCACGTTTATTCTCATTATACATGATATATTCCATAATACTGCGAAAGAAACGTTTTGAAGATATTAAGGCGAATGAATGGTTTCATACTCTATTTTTATATAAAATGGAAGTAGCAAGCGAACACATAGTTCACCTCAAGATATGTAAGTGGACCCTGCCGCCCATAGACGTCTGAAATCACCTATGGACATCTAAACCACCTCAATATCCCTAGATCACTGCCGTCTAGGGCTGAAATGAAAGTTTTAACTCGGAAGTTCTGGACTGCACGAGATCCTGATCAGAAAGATAACGCCACATGCGTTGCCGTCTCCCTAGGCTGGTCGAACTTAACACACCCTTGAGAACTTACGTTATATGCAGATCTACCATCCACGTTTTATGTCACAATAAAATTAAGTGATTATTATTTATACTTTATATTTTTTGGCAACACAAGGGTATTTTAATCCAAACTTAAACAGTCTCATCTGTTGACTAATTTAATTTTTGCCTTCAATTTGGGAGGATATATGTCCTGTTGGATTCCATTAAAATTTTAGCGAAAATACTAATAGATTTCCACTGGACTCTCTACTTAACCAACATTCCATTAAAATGATTTCTTACTTTGCAGTTTTCCGGTCTTGAAAGGTTACGTACATCCTGCGTATGGCAGATAACATTCCGAAAGGGCGAACAAATTACGGTTACGGAAATAAATTACGCATCCCGGAAGTCACCGCACTATAAAGTTACTACTCGGCATTATCGTAAAATATCCTGTTACAACTTATGACTTTTGGGCAGATCACGTCAATAATAATAACGATTTATAGAGGTACAATTTTTTTAAACGAGACATTCTTTTCGAAATCTCAAGAGATTACTTAACGCCTAATATACGATTTTAAAATCGAAATATCGACAGTAAAAAAGCGTTAATTAATCATGAGTATCTGTTATATAGTAAATGCGTAGATAAAATTTGAATTACATATGTGTACAGGTAATTCTTCAACCCTTTCGTAGGCGACATGAACACAAGTCAATCAACGGAATCAATTGTTAAATACCCCTGATTGTGCATAATTATGTGCATATTAAAAGATATTATTAGTTATATTAAAGATGACGTTCTGACGAACTTTGCATGGCTGAGAGTATTTCATGAATGTTTGAAGACGTGTGAAGTCTGACTAATATGTGAATCTGCACTTGGTCAGTTGTTGGACTATAACCTGTTACATTCTGAATTGCTTCAATACTGAAGAAAAATAACATGAGGAAATTTACATACCTGAAAGTTATTCATGAAGTTCTCGAAGACATGTAAAGCCTACCAATTTGTGTTCAGCTAGTATGGTGAAGCATGGTTACCGCCGTGCGGATCATCAAACAATCAATTAATTATACATTTTACCATATAATTGGTATTGACGATTAACGCTATTTACTTGCCGATATTTCTCCGTTTAGCCGTGCCCACGAGCCATGCCACTAGTTCGAAATATTATCGTCAATTTAAAATCGTACACGATATAACACAAAAAAGAATATAATATAATAGAAAAACGTAGTACAAAGTGCTGCTTATTTCAAAATTAAATCTTTAATTAATTATTTACCCATGCGGACAATTCAACAACGAACACGGCTTGGTATGATATTATAACGGGCGATTATGCTAACGATATGCTATGCACTAAACTCAGTATTTTAGTATCTCATTAATTTATAGAAACACGACCAACAAGTACTTAGTGTATGGCTAGCTAATGCCTTGTCTATGAGCATCCCATTTTGGTTCAATACAGTATGTGATATACATATATATACCTAATCTAGGTATGTAACTATACGACCTTAAAAATTTGACTGCGGCCCTCACATATCGCGTCAGGATTGTGAGAGGCGGCACTAAACTGGAGCTAATTTCTCTAAACTGAAGATGCGCTATAATTCACACAAATGTGTTCTTTTAGTATCGTGTGTAGCATCCGCGAATGTCCGCTGTCAATCTTGAGGCGCCGACGTAAACACAGCACTTGTGTTCGTCCGTAATCCATACAGATTTGTACGTACAACACAGGCGTGTACAAGCCGCAGGCGCGTTTCGCTAAGTTACACACAGTAGCGTTGTGCGCTGCAGGGAAAGGGTTAAGATATTACTACCGTCCTAATTATTTGCCGTAATAATATTATGTTTCGACTGGCGATGGGATATAGCGGCAAAACTTACAATGGAGGCGACGGTCTTAGTCTTCAAGATTGGCATCGCATTTACTTACGACCTCAGAGAGGACGTTAGCCACGTTTGGGTTTAAATGTAGACTGTGAGACGCAGAAACAATTAAACGCTTTTACTGTTGTCATTATAAAAGCAGAATTTATGAAGTAGCAAGGTGTTAGAAGATGCTCGGTCACACCGCAAGGTACCATTACCATGTACTTCAAGTGTAAAGCAAAACATGTGTTTCGATGACAACGTATCTTTGCCGGTTCCAAAATACATGAGGCGACATTTTTAGTCCTCGTTGATGAGGCGGCATTCGTAGTCATCATGGGTGAGGCGATATTTTTAATCCTCAATTGTTGCAAACTAGCCGAGGCCGAACTTAGGATACCAATAATATTTGAGGTTTATTACGTACGTCGTGGACGGTAGTGATTACTTACCATGAGATGGATTGCATGTTCTTTTGCTAATTCAATACTATGAGTACGTAATTTACATTGCTGAGTGGGAATCAAACCTGCAACTTCCAGTCTAGTCGACAAGGCTACTAAACTACTAAACCGAGAGGCCAGACTTTAGGCAATAAACACAAAAGGACTCAAAACTACCGAACTTAGATAGTTTGCCGTAAACTAACATTTGTATCCTCACCTTAACTCCAACGCAATGTATAGTGTACACAAACTTTGTGTTGTTAATTAACAACGCAACAACAAATTGTTATTCAGATAAGTAGATCTGTGTTACTTAAGTTTTAATTATTGTACGTGTTTAGAACATCATAGCTATGATAAGAAAGGAAAGCAGGGATGCAGTTCGACTGACATTAAACAACTTCAGTTTATTTGCAGATCTTTTTAAGTCCCCAGAGCGTATATATGAGCTCTGCCCTCATTTTCTGCTGTAAAGCAAGATATTTTGCCGTAAAACAAGATATGCTGCCGTAAAGCAACTTTTGTGTTTCAGTTGAAGTAATGTGGTCGATGACTACACTTAACGGGGCGACCGTCTAAAGCAGTGGTAGCAACGCATGTTACTTCAGAAATAGGCCTTACATTGGAAATTAATCTCGATTCGAGTGGAAGGTTTATAAGCAAAATACATACATATGATGGTAGAGAAAAGCCGAGATTTTTAATGTGATGTAAATACACTCGTGCTAAACCGAGCAGATCAATACAATTACTAAATCAACATCAACCTTTTTTCCGAGAAAGAAAAATATTCCTATTCCAGATAAATACTTCTGCATTACAATGATAAATTGCTAGAAACTTCTTAAGTGGGATTCGGGATGGTCACGTAAGACCAAGTTTTTTCGTTGGTAAACTAGATCTTAGAGACAAAGTACGTAGGAACAATTGGATTCATCCTTGATTGGATTAAGCTATAGTAGTAAGCGGGCAAATCCCATTAATTCTATACCGGAAATAATAGATATATATGAATATATACTAAAAAATGATAATCTTTTCCAGTAACTTAAACAGTTACTTGAATTAGGTTACTACTTTGAATAAAAATATTTTGATCTTGATTTTTTGTGTTAATTTGTTTTTATGTATCATTAAATTTTGTCTGTATATGTTCTAGAAAAATAGGAAAGCTATAATTTGGCATCTCTTACATTATTTCCGTATCTACTAAAGTTTACTAAATAAATAAAAATATTGATTGGTTTAAAATCCAGTATATATTTATTAGAAGTCATAAGTTCCATTTTTAAAAACAATTTTCATACGTCGAATGGATCTTGTTTTCCAACATTTTTATCAATTGCCTATTGTCGTTTTGTCTATAGTAAAATACAGTAAAGCAGAAGGAATAAACTAATCACATTCCTGAAAAAAAAATGGACTTTACGTCTCAAGGATGTAAAGCATCAAAACTGAAGCTATTGAAATAATTAACATAACCGATATTTAAAAACAGGGAAAAATAAATAAAAATATACGGTTTAGTTATATTTTGTGATGATAAAAATATACACAGAATATAAAATCAGCAAACATATAAAAGGAGAAGGTGGCGGTAGGGAGAGGGCATGACGGCATAATAGATGATAATATTAAAGGTGGGAGAAACATAGTTCAACCTGTGAGGTACCACCGCCGTCCTCATAATCTGCCGTAAAGCATTACTTGTGTTTCAGTCGGAGAGGTGCGGTTACCGGCTACACTTTGAAGCGAGACGACCATCTGGAACTATAGTTCTCCCACCTTTAAAATTAACTTACAATGAAATGAACTGCAAACTCATATGATACTTCAATTTCATATAAATAAGATATACAAATGTACGAAAATGTGGCAGATAAACCGTTGTAAACTTACTGTGCTGAATATTTGCTCGGACATAATATTCCGGCGACATGCTCTTCAACATACACGTTATTTCTCTTTGTTTCGCTGCGAAATATCCTTCGTATTTTGTATGAAAATTCTTTGGATAAAATTGCTATTGCTCTTTAGGTTTCGATTAAAGTCTTGATAGAACTTTTTAATTTTTTACCACGCTTTCTACTACAACGCTAGCTTGACCTGTATATATCATTTATATGTCTGTATTTATATGTCATGCATTTATATGTCTGTATGGTGGGTGTGGGTGTATGTGTATGTTAATGTATGTAACGAAATCTTTGAACTCGATTATTCTTGTTTTAACTTTGATGTTATGATTTTAGTGTGTGTTTAGTGAGTTTAGGTTTCGATAATAGTTGATACGACGTAGTCAGTATTTCCAAAATCAATTTCAAGTTGAAATTGCTTCCAACTTTCTCTTAGCATATTATGTTTGACCACAAACTTGCGGAAAAGTCGCTAAAGCTTGAAAAGGGTGACGTCGTACCAGTAAAATTTATTTTTCGTGCAAAAGAGAGAAAAGAGGTTGTATTTCGGATTTTAATATATTTAGATTACTAATATACATGCAAATATTGAGAATATATTTAATTGTATTTTGAGAATATTTATGGTTGATCAACGTCGATCCGTAATATAGTTAATTTTAATGAAAATAATCGAGTTCAAAGAAATTTTGTGATTTCTTTTTTGCCACCCTTAGGAATGCTTATTTATATAAAAATATGTATGTATGTATGTATGTATATACTAAATTAATTACTTAACTACGTTTTTTCTGTCTAATAAAAAATCCCCTCTTTTTCCACTCTTACTATTTTCTTTTTAAATGTGTTTGGAGCTAAACGAGAAGTTTACTTTTTTGAATAAAAAAGACTTTTCCAAGTTAGTTAGTAATTGGAGGATTTATTAGAATTAATTTAATAAGTATATATCTTTGAAAACTCAGAGGTACAAAGATTTGAATCTTAAACTCCCCGTGGGAAGAGCCAAACTCTTATCTTACAAATTCTTAAACGTTAAAAATACTCGTATCTTACCAATTTCCTCTGAAATGGCCATCTGTAGTCCTATGACGACAGGAAGTAAATAAAATATTTACCTGATGATACGGGTTGATCCCTGAGGAAACGAAACTGCGTCGTAAGATTTGCTCGAAGAGCCACTGCGTCCTCGCCAGTGATTTCATGTTTATGATGGAAAAATAGTACCTATTTTACCATGTTTCTATTTATTTGCTTTAGGGTTAGCCTGTTCGGGTGGAATTTTAAAGACGAATTTAAACGAACCTGCCTATCGGCTTAACACTCTCTGTGACGTTCATATCGCTTCTTTGCTTCAATAACGTGACAAGTTTGAAAACTCAAGTTTTTAATTTATTTGATAATTGAAATCCCGTGTTTGATTTGAGATAGCTAAGGTG
>DWON01006921.1:0-13422 GCA_018251015.1 Phocides pigmalion okeechobee
AATCGAACAGAAGTTCTATTTAAGGACGGATGCGGATGCGTTCCGACTCTTGAGGACTAACATGGTCGCCTCTAATAATGTGTATCCGGCAAGCCTACCTCCCCAACTGAAACACAAAACATGAACAATATGTCGCTTTACTGCGGGTTATGAGGGTGGCGGTGGTGCCGCCCCGGGCGAGCTCTACCTACCACCCCTCCCACCTTACAAATTATAGAATTTTTCATCATTAACAATGTAAAATAAGAATTGAAAATGTGTATTATGTATTGTTGTATCCAGGCCCTCTGTTTTAGGGCTCGCTAATTCTCAAAAGTTGTAAGTACATAACTTTTTGTACCCCATCTCCAGCCCTTGTCGTTGTGCTTTGAGGAAAGAAAGTATTTTTTATTGTTCTTTATTTTCATACATTTCTTTAATTTTTTCAATTGTTTTCAATTTTTGTGGCATTTTTAACACGCTTCTATTATCTTGGGTTGTATGTAGGTATGTATGTAATGGAATCTTTGAGCATAATTTTCACCAATTACCAGATGTCTGATTAATTAGAAATTGCACACGTATCAAGGACCGATGACAATCCCATAATATGAAAAAACTGAAAAAAAAATGTTAAAAACACTAAAAAAACACGATTTAAACTCTAACTAAAAAAAAGAATAAATAAGAAAAAGAAATTGCGTTGCAAAATAAGCGTTAGCTTTAAAGGTGGCCTGCATGCCCGTTTCTTACTCTTAAGCAATAAAAAAAAGCGTATGGTGCTTTTTCAGTGATCTACTGATACCAAGCACCCCACGCTTGTTTTTTAAATCGCAATTTCTTTTTATTATTATTATTTTTTTAAAGAGTTTTTATAAAAGCGTGTTTTATAGTTGTTTTTTTTCAACTATTATTTACTTCGATATTTTCGAAATACCCTTTAGGAGCTCTGTGTGCCCCCACGTGCCCGCATAAAAAATAAACCCCTGATTATCTACATAATTATGTAATTGTTCTATATGTCGTGCAAATCTTACAAAACTTAGTTAATATTTGTATTTTTTGTTTCCCGTTCCACCATTGCTACCCGTCTTTGTGCCTAATTGTTTGAAACTTGCAAGAACTCGAGTGTAACTTCTGCGAGCAAAATTACCATCCTAATGAGTGACGGTAATGATAAACGAGTGTACTTCAACAACCCTTTTCACTGTGAAATATTATATAGTATGCTTATATTTTCACATAATGAAAAGTCACCTTCTATAATTATTTTTCTGCTAAATAATCTTCTTACTGTGGGGTAGTGCTGCTGATATGGATACTATTTTTATTTTACAAAAGCGAGCGATCAGGGCAATTTATAACCTGAAATGTGGCGAGTTCCTTAGAGGACTGTTTCGCACCATCAACATATTGACGGTGCATAGTCAATATATATGAAAATATAATGTATGTCAGGAAGCACAATAATAAATTTAATTGACGTTCAAAAAGAGTTCTGTAAAGAATCTACTTTAAATAAAAATATTTTGGTTTTTATTTTTTTTGTTAATCACGTGCTACGCTAATTTCAATTGTTAGCAACGCGTCACGGTATTTAGAATTTATTTTTATTACAATGACACCTTTAAAAAACACCTCAAAAAACTATATGTTTTAAGAATATACTGTTATATATCGCTTCCTTATACATAACAATATATTCTAAATATATAATTAAATAAATGTTTTTTTTTTAATTAATTTATTTCTTTCAAGTAACAGTAACGGCTTCTCTTGCCTGTTGTGGGATAACCGGAGTTATTTCGGATTCATACTAGATGCTTCCTCATGACCTCGTATCTGTTTTTTTTAATATGAAAACAGTATTAAACGACCATACACCCCTTGAACATTATATCTTGAATAGGATTAGTCTTATTTGAGGTTATACGTAACTATGTTGCTACGTTTGATGACTAAGAAAGTTGCTTCACAATAAGTATAGCAGGCAACTGCACCTCTCCAACCGAAGAACAAGAAATGCCTTACGGCGGATTATAAGTGCGGCGGTTGTATCTCTCTATTCGATGTATAATTGTACAATTCATTACATTGCGGTAACTTTTACGGTTGCGTCGTCAGCGCGGAGAAGAGTTTTGAGGATGAACCTTATAGGTTATTTGTCAGGCTTTCCAGGAAATTACACTTGAAACGGTGATATTACAAAATATTTGTAAAGATACTAACTTACCTAACATGAATCTTTTCAAAAGTAACATCTTCAAAGGTCAAAAGTTTAACTGGTAATGAAAATTAACAATTAATAAATTTTGCTTTCAATTTAAAATTACTACTTTTTCTTCTTCTTCTATTTTTTGTCTACTTCCATGGTTATACTTCTGTATTTTATTATTCTTCAGCGCCTGTACATTTCTTGGCGGCACAAAAATCTTAAATTGATACATAAACCTTATTATATGTATATTTTTATCAAAATAATCAGGCACTTCTTTGATATGTTGAATCTATGTATCTATACAAATAATTGATAAGTTTTTATAAGAATAAAGATAAATATAGAGAAGCTGATATAACTCAGTGGTATGATTTCGATGTTTCACATGCGTTTCGGAGTTCGAATCTCTGTAACAAACTTCTGATCTTTTGAAGTTTGGTATGTATTAGAAATTTATTATAAATAAATTGTTTTAACGGAGAAGGAAAAAAACGTTCTGGAAGCTGCATACCTGAGAGTTCTTAAAAGTGTGTGAAGTTTACTAATCTGTACTTTGTACACAAAATGCAATGTCTCAAAAAATGTATTGCAACGCTCTTCAAAGTATAATACTGTAATGATATAGTAAATTCCAGCTGAAGTTTGCATTGAAATCTTTAGCTTTCTTAATATAATTAAGTAACTATAGCCGTATTAATTTGAAATCGTGTACCTTTTAAATAGTTAAGAGATCATTAAAATCGTCAAGCATTACCAAATTTACATATTTCGGCAATTAATTTTATTTGCCCTGTATAAATCCCTCTATCTTCGAGTGCGAGTCACGTACAAATTGATTTAGTATTTTCTGAGATAACACAAATATAATTAAATAAACATGCGAGTTTAATGGCGATATGAAATAACAAGAGTCATTAAAATAATTTATTTACGCAGATAGTAAAAACATTAAGGTATCTTCACAAAATTTTAGCAATCATTACACAAGTAAGAACAATTCATTTTATCCCTAACGACATTTAATTGTTTTAAACTTGCAACTTGCAACTCGAGACGGAAACTTCTGCTCTAGACGTTACGATCCTTAATGGGATATGGTAATTATATTTATTATGGTAATGAGATATTTATATCAACGCCAAAATCGTCGTTTGCATATGATTTTATCTATTTCACCAGGACCTGTATGTATTAGGCAATAAGTAATCTAATTACCTATCTATAATAGATTCAATATATATGTATATAGCATACTAAAAATATAAATAAAACATTTTAAATCCAAGGTGAAGGGACATATTAATTTTAAATAATATTATCGTGAAATTTCTACAATATTTTACTATAGACTGGGTAATCACGGAAAGTAAAAAAAAACGGTTTGAAGAAGTCTGCGGTAGCCGAATACTCAGGTCCTAATCACTGAATACAGCTACGTAAACCTCAGATGATTTCTACTCAACGCCATTACTTGTTCCGTTTGATAAGAGAGGCAATAGATATCAAGAAGTACTCTAGGAACTTCAACAGAGAAAATGGTTTTACGAGTAAGTTAGTTCATACGTGGGATCCAGTGGTTAATTTATGAAAGTTACATACACACTGTCAATCTTTCTCCCACCACAGCATTATCACCGTAACAAGCTATGCAACTGGTTCGAAATATTGGCAATAAAAAGTAAAAAATCTCAAATGTTTTATCGTAAGTATATAGTACATAGTAAAACGGTGAAGGATAACGATGTCTGGTTTGATATTTCTTCATAAAATTCTTACAGATGTGGGAATTCTATGAATCCACAATTGGACGTCATAGTAGATAATGACCTAACCCATTTAATTCTGGGAAAAGACTTATAAAGTGGTCTGTAACTGCTTGATTGCCCTAATATAAAACTTACATAGTTTTATCAGTTTTCCCCGTCACCGCAGTTTTGCCGTGACCACGAGCCATGCAACTGGTTCGAAATATGGGCAATTAAAAGCGTTAATCATGAGTACTCATTATACGATAAAATTCCGATGATATTAGTTTTAAATCGTATACTTACACAGTTTTTTTACCTTTTACTTTTCTAGTCCTGTATTGCCGTAATAGGTTTAAAACTGGTGAGATGTCGCGCCTGAGACATTACCATTCTTAATGGCGCCGGTAATGAGACGGTACGAGACTTTCCTTTGTTTAATGTAGTTTGAGTGAGTTATTACCGCAATAAATGTACGATGTAAATAGTACTTTTTGGAGTTAAACAAATAATTACGTATAACAATCTTAGTAATAGCCTGTGTAGCGTCTACTACATAGTTTGTATTATTATATACCATTTATTTATATATTTATGTGAGACGAGTAGCAAACGAGCATACAAACTACCTGATGTTAAGTAGTCGCACCCCATAGATATCCACGTACCATCACAAATACGACTGAAATCCTACCTGAATTCGAACCTAATTGCGTTGTTACTTCTGAGGACTAAGATGGTCGCCTGGCTTCAACGACTGGAGTGTAGCCACCAACCGCACCTCTCCAATCGAAACACAAGTAATGCTTTACGGCGGATTATGAGGGCGGCGCTGCTAACTGCCCGGTCGAAATATGGTTCTCCCACGTTATATATCCATAAATATTATAAAACAAAGGACCCCTTCGCGTATGTCTATCTGTTCATGATAAACTTAAAAAGTCCTGGACGAATTTTCTCACAGTTTTCAACAACAGATATAGTGATTCCTAAGAAGGGTTTTGGTGCATAATAAGTTAAGTTATTTTGTAAATTGGGCAAGAAATTTAATAGTTAAACTCAAAGTATTAATTCAGTTGTCGTTCGAAATACATAGATGTTTCTAATTGATAGTTTTCGCAACTAGATAATGACTGAATGTATGTATGAAAGAAAACGTAAATATAAACTCTATTACCCGAGCGAAACTGGGCCGGTCGCTTGTTATATTAATAAAAGCGTAAAGGATCGTACCTAAAATAATATTGTCTATGGTCTTCAATTTATATAGTATACTTATAAGTTTTAAATTAAGAAAATAATAAAAATGGAATTAAAAACAAGACCCTAGATTCATTAAAGTTGGGAATAATTTCAATATACGTTTCTATTTGGGTAATTGTCAAAGGCTCAAAAGTAATTTTCTAGTTCAGCCGGAAGTTTGCAGTGGGTGCTGAAAAGTTTTTTAATCTTAATTCTTCAAGGACACCTCGGAAGACAGGACGAAAACAATTAGAGAGATACTCTAAACACTCCAACAACCAAGTCAAATTGAAAGTGTGGGTTGCCAGGCTCGAGAGAATTGCCCGATTTGTGGGAGAATATGTAAATGATGGTAAGAAGTAGATATTCAAGTTATTTAAATGATGTATCGTTAAGAGATGACAATGGTGGAATATGAAGTAAAATAAATAAAGACTAGGAAGCAGTTTCGGAGGGGCACGATAGATAAAAGGTGGGAAAACCATAGTTCAATCGGGGAGGTATCACCGTCGCCCTCATAATCAGCCGTAAAGCATTACTTGTGTTTCGGTTGGAGAGGTGCGGTTGCCGGCTACACATTGAAGCGAGGCGACCATCTTGGTAGGAGTTTCTCAGGAGTAGCAATGCATATACGTTTGAGGTCAGATAGGACTTTAGCCGTATTTGTTGTAAGTGGATGTCTATGGGCTGTGACTACTTAAATGATGTCAATATATGTTTAACGTCAAAAAATACGAAGTCTTTATGTTTCATGAAATGCCACAAAAACCTCACAATAAAATCGTAATTTTCATAAGATAGTATCATTATCTTTATATTACAGAGCAGAGATATTAATATTTCCTTCAATATTATAGTAATTTGATTGTATTTGTACTGGCAATTTTTGAATGAAAATTTTGGGACATTTTTATAATAACTGGCAATACTTTTAAAACATTTGGCGTGCAAGGGTAGGTTCCTAATGCGACCCATTGCCAAATGAATATTTAGGGAAACGAAATATTAGACAAATACGTAAAGTTTATTTTAAGTATTATAATTAGTTTTAAGGGTTTCGTTATTGTAATTATCATGGAGATTTTGTGTAAATAAAATTTAAATTTATTAACATGAAACATAGTAACGCATCTATACACGTCGTAGATTTATTTTTTATGTGAGAAGGGTAGCTACGAGCGTGCAAACCACCCAATGTTAAGTAGACGCAACGTCGGCTTTATATGACTTTTCTAATAAATCAAATATAGATAAATATGACGATTTTATTCTACATTTTATTAAAGAACGGGTACTCATGAATAATGCTTTTAATTGCCCATATTTCGAACCAGTTGCATGGCTCGTGGTCACGGCTAAACTCTTGGTGAAAACGTGGTAACTTTATTCTAAAAAAAACTAGAAAAACCTTAAAGTAAACGAAGTCGCGTGAATCGGCTAGTATTTTATGTTTATGTTAAAATCCATCAAACTGTTTAGGCTACAGAGCGTGCCAAAAATGAGACATATATAATTCTTCGTCTGCAATCGGATAAAAAACGATTTCAATAAATCACAAAAAGGAATTTCCACTTGTCCGTATCTTGAATCCTGTGTTGCCAACAATGCTGGGATTTAAAATAGTAAAGTTATCTAGTTTCAAACTCTGGCTGGAGCCATCTTAACTTGGATTCAATTTAAAATTAAATTGGAGCCAATTTCGAGTCTGTAAAGTAAAAATTCGATAACTTGTCTGGTTTACGTTTTAGCTTCGTTTGGCTTTGTGGTTAGAAATAGACTTTTGTGGTTGAAAATTCACTTAGAATCTAGACTAGCATTGGGGTAATATGATTTTTGTCAAGAGTCTGCTTATTTAGTTTAATAGGTTCTAAATTAAGCGTTACTCTGACATTCTTGATAACATTTTCCCTTCGAGGTACAACACTGCGGTGTATTGCACGGCACAGCGCGCTTGCGGCTTGTATACACCTGTGTTGTACGGACAAATCTACATGGATTATGGGCGTACAAAAGTGCTGTGTTTACGTCGGCGCTACAAGACTGGGGCGGACATTACTGTGCTTTCGTAGATGATACACAGAAGCTAAAAATACAATATTCAGTGAACTGTTAGCGCATAGTCAGTCTAGACAAATACGCTCCAGTTTAGTGCCACCTTCCGCAACGCTGACCCCATCTAATATATAAGGGCCAGAGTCATAGTCATAACTTCCGTGGCCCAGGGGTAAGCTTACTTGTCTGCCACGTAGTTCAAGGTCTTTCTTATAAAATGAAAGTAGCAAACGAGCATGCAATCCACTAGGTAAGTAGTCACCGTCACTGTAAAAAAACAATCATCCATCACCTTTAGATCATTTTTTCGTAAATATTTTTAAATTCTATTTTTAAATACGAATATTCTTTTGTTCCAGTAAAAAGTAAAGCTATGTCACCTACAACACACAAACTGCTAAACAGCTACAACCTTTCAATCAACGTGCCCTTGGACCTTGCACTTCGCAACTGACCTTCAATACTGGGAGACCGTAAATCGAAAATCCAATTTGCTTTGTCCCCTAAGATTGATGTTAACACGGATTCATGGGGCGTACGTGTTCATTTTGCATTTAATACATAGGGGCCTGTGGTACTATTCCGTAAACACGATTTATTTCTTGATAGCTAAATCCGCGGCTGATAAATGTTAACAGTGCCAATGGACAGTGGAGTGCCAGTGGAATGCCAGTGAACAGTGGAGTGCCAGTGGAATGCCAGTGAACAGTGGAGTGCTAGTTGAATGCCAGTGAATAGTGGATTGCTACTGGATTGCCAGTGAATAGTGGAGTGCCAGTGGAATGGCAGTGAACAGTGGAGTGCCAGTTGAATGCTAGTGAACAGTGGATTGCTATTGGAATGCCAGTGAACAGTGGAGTGCCAGTCGAAATGGAGTTCCAGTGGACAGAGGAGTGCTAGTGTTTTTTGAAGGTGAAATGTTACCTTCGGTTTGAAGTGAGATTTATCTTTGTTTATCAAATTTAAGATAGTATTTTACAGAATAAATAAGCTCCGATATATGTATTGTATATTATGAAGTTTCTTCTATTTCTTCCCCTTAAAACACCATTTGATGCAATGGTCCTCAAACCGCTTTATTGAGGTTATTTCCAAGATAACACCAATTACTCAAGGTTTTGCAAATGAATTTACAAATTTTGTTGCTCATCCCTCTGGCAAGCTGGCGTTCGCTAGACTTCATGATACACTCACATGAATTTTACGATACACTGATTAATTTTACGAGTCCTTGTAGACAATTCACGAGACTTCATTATATACTCAGATGAATTTTACGACTTGTAGACAATAAAACGTAAAATTATTCTCAGAGGATTCTCTTTTTGACGAGGAAATTGTTCATGAAAAGGTCATGAAATTTTTTTGCTGGCTTTAATTTAACGGTATAAAAACAAATCTCAGAAGATCTTTTCTGATGACAAAATTGGTCATGATATGGTCATGAAAATCTGTTGCTGGTAAAAATTTAATGGCGTAGAAAACAAATCTCAGAACTTTATGTGTCTACTTAGGAAAGCAGTCATAAAAAGGTAACGAATAAGTTCTTTACTAGCAAAGAATTATGGGTGTTAATTCAAATCTAAGAATATTCTTTTCTGAGAAGGAAAGTAGTTATAAAAGTCTGTTGCTGGCAATAATTTGAGGATGTAAAAAACTAATCTCAGAAGATTCTTTTCTAAGGAGAAAACTAATCATAACAAACTATTGCTGGCAATATTTTAATGGCCTAAAAGACAAATTTCAGAAGATTTTTTTCTAAAGATGAAACTAGTCATAATAAGGTAATAAATAAGTTATTCTCCAGCAAAATTTCAAGGGTGTAAAAAACAAATCTCAGATGAATCTTTTCTGAAGAGGAAAGTAGTCATAAAAGTCTATTGCTGGCAATAATTTGAGGGTGTAAAAACCTCATTTCAGAAGATTATTTTCCTGAAGAGAGAACTAGTCATGAAAATGTCATGAAATCTGTTGTTGGCAATAATTTAAGAGTGTAAAGAACAAATCTCATTAGATTCTTTTCTGATCATAGAAATAGTCAGAGTAACTTTTCAGAGTAACGGTTGCTGGCAATGCATAGGTGTAAAAAACAAAGAGATGTAGATGTAGGCATGAAGTTACATATAAAGAAGACATGCCATCCGGTTCCGGCTGCTGGGGACTTGAACTCACTGTGTTTCGGAATTTAAAATGTGTCGTAGGAAACTGTATTTTCTACTTGGCACATCCGTTGACGCTCGCGCTATTGTGTTTTACTCGAAACTACCGGAAGAGTAGGAATGCGAGAAAAATGACTTTTTCATCTGTGTACCAAATGTCTATGTACTAGCTCCAACTTACCTGCGAAAATTTAGCTAAGATGTCTGCTGTAATCTACGTTTTTTATGTGAGAAGAGTAGCAAACGAGCATGTAGACCATATGATGTTAGGTAGTCGCTGCCCATAGACATCCACGTACAACCACAAACACGACTGAAATCCTATCTGAGTTCGAACGTAGATACATTGCTACTCCTGAGGACTAAGATCGCCTCGCTTCAAAGTGTAGACGGCAACCGCACCTCTCCAATCGAAACACATGTAATGCTTTACGGTGGATTTTGAGGGCAGAGGGTTCTCTCACCTATGAAAATATGCTTCATAAAAATACATTATTTGTGTTAAATAAAAGCCTGTAAAATACAAAGGCCTTATGTTTTGTATATATCTGAAGGTGCGACGTTACTTGGAATCCTCACAAGTCCTCTCAAAATCTTGGTCAGTCGTCGAAAAGTCAATTAACTTCGTAAAGAAAAAGCAATTCGTTTTGATTAACAATTTATGAAACAATCAAAATCTAAATTAGTTATTTACATCAAGGTTTTTAAACAAGAGAACAGTTACAAGTATTTGTATTCTATTTTTGAGGTAAGAAAATGGATGGTATGGTCCACTATTAAATGGTCACCATTAATCAGTAACGCATTGGCAGTTGGCAATTGCGCCAAATATAACTCCTTTAATAATATTGGATATATTATGTTAATCTAATATCATCGCGGAATTTATAAACTTTCCTATGTACCGGGTACTCATGATGTTCGATTTTTGATTGCCGATATTTCAAAACGTGGCTCGTGGTCGCGGCTAAACTCTTTAGCCTTTCATCGTTAACCAGTACATAGTATAAGAGTCAACGCTTTTTAATTTAATTATTCAAACATTATTTTTCTTTTCCTGTCGCAAGGAGCAAACATTTTTTATAGAATAGCTTAACGAAATAGTAACGGTCTACCTGATGGAAAACAGGCATCGCTTGGACACTTGCAACACCAGAGGTCATCAAAGCATAAAGTACGTAGACGCTGTAACCTAACATTTGAATTCCTTAGCCTTGTTTTAATGTTCTGAAATGACTCTTGTCTATATATATCTGTTTGTCATTAACGAAAAAAGACGGTTCTTATAAAATGCATATGTATGTGTAGACGTTACATGTACCAAAATATTTTTTTTACAATTTTTGTCTGTCTGTTTGTTCCGGCTAATCTCTGGAACTCTTGGACTGATTTTCACGAGTTTCACTGGCAGATAGCTGATGTAATAAATAGTAATTAACACTACTTTTTTAGGTCGTATCACGTTGTATCACGCGCGACGGGTTGCGTGCGATACTGAACAGTATTTTGACATTGCAACGTTACTTTATTACTAATATTATAAAATAAAGACCCCCCTCGCGTCTGTCTGTCTGTTCGCGATAAACTCAAAATGTACTGGACGGATTTTATCACAGCTTTCTACATGTAGAGTGATTCCTGAGGAAGGTTTTGGTGCATAGTGAGTTAAGTTTTTTCAGACGTCGTTTCAAACAGATGTATCTAATTGTTAGTTTTTGCAACTAGGTAACGATTGAAGCTGGGCCGGGTCGCTAGTTATATATAATTTTAAAATTTAAACGGGGACAAAGTCGTAGGTAGCAAGGAATAAAAGCCGCTACAAAGACGTATGTTTCGTGGCCGAAGTACCATCTTCAAAAATCAATACTGCATATAACGCCGTGCTAGAATCACTCGGCTATGTGGCACCCTGCATTCTGTCAGGGGGTGGATCCGATCCCCTCGTTCGAAGGCGGGGTCTTCAGCCAGCTTAGCTACAGCCCTCAAGGCCATTGCTTTATCAAATACTATCTCTGGAGTATCCGTGACTCTGGATAACCAGCGAGCTTCGACGCAACTGGAAATAAAAGGCTTAATTCTCTTTTTTGACAGGTAGAATATTTTGACAAGGCAGTTTGAGCAGAGAGGAACCAATGCTGCACTCATAATCCGTGAAGTAACTCTTAAGTTTAGATTAGAGAGATGCGATAGTCGGCAAAACTTAGAAGCGAGTAGACCATCTTAATCTTCTGAAGTAGCAACATATATATGTATTTACGAGCTCAAGTAGACTTCTGTTTGAGGTCGTATATTGAGGAGGTCCTTGGGCTGCAGCGACTACTTAACGGCAGGTACCCCATGTCTATTGTTCCCGCACGTGTGTGATAGATCTTTAGGATAGGATATAAAACAAAGCTTCAGTCAGCCGCAAATCATGTCACACTACAGATAAACTATACAAAATAATTTTAGGATATATGAAGTGTTCTTACGAAGGGCAAGGGTCAGTTGGTACCAGCTCATGAATAGGACGTGGAGTGAAATGGCCAAGGGTCTCATGACGGACGGTGTATTTCTTCAAACGGGAAGTAGTTACCTTGTCTCTCTGCCTATGGATTTGGCGTTCCTGCATGGCATAATGTCTACATGTCAATAGTGTGGATAACAGCATCCTGATATATCGCATGATTAATGGAATACTGACTCAACAGGCTTATGTTAGCGCCATTTACCGATTACCGTTCGAATTAAATTGAAATTACACATTACTACCGCCCCATCTATCAGTTTTAATTTTATACATCAACAAGTAGGATGAGATCTCATACTTCTCATAGCAAGATTTTCTTTTGTGATTCCTAACAATTACAACAACAACAATTTCATAGGCGGTACAACGATAGGTCGACCGGGTATGTATCACCATCACCCTGATAATCCGCCGTAAAGCATTACATGTGTTTCGGTTGGAGAGGTGCGGTTGACTATACTTTGAAGCGAGGCGATCTTAGTCCTCAGGAGCAGCAACGTATCTACGTTCGAGCTTACATAGGATTTCAGTCGTGTTTGTGGTTTTACGTGGATATCTATGGGCTACGATTATTTAACATCAGGTGGCTTGCATGCTCGTTTGCTACTCTTCTCACATTAAAAAACAGAACATCTGTATTAAATAGATATACCAGAGGAACCTCAGCTTATAGAATTGTACGTAGCATGTAAAACTTACGTAGTAATACGCTATTTGAACTAATTCCTTAATTTTCTCGGTTATAAGACGAAAAGTTAGATCCAGGTGGTGGACAGACGGCTGCTTGTCGCCTAGAAGGTTCTGGAATGGCGCCAAAGAACAGTCTAGCATTCTGTAAATAATAAATAAAATCTATTTAGTATCAACTTTATCTTATCTAGATATTTATAAGACGTAAAATAATAATTTTTATTTATTTTTTCGTACCATGGAGAGAATAAATTCTTTTTTTCTTTTTCTTATTATAACTATTTATATATCTTTAGGCACGTGGATGGGATGATCTTAAAAAAGTTCAATTAATTCGAAATAAAACATGATGAAGATACAAGATGTAAAAAATTAGCTAGTCAAGTTATGGTTAATTATAAATCAAGATAGTTTTATTCAAACTAGATTCTTTGCAGAACTCTTTTTGAACGTCAATAAACCACCAATTCGTAAGGTGTTTCGTATAGGAATAGAGGCGCCAAAAGAAACGTTATAATTAATATAATCCGGGTACAGATGCGTAGATTAAGGATTAAGATGATCGCCTCGTACGAAAAATTGTTACAAGGTAGTATATAAAAATGACAAAGATATCCTCCTATTTATATGTAGTTCGAGGGGATAAACCTTTCAAGGGAAAAACCTTTCGAAGTCTGACGTAGACTGGTGTGAGGTGTGAGACCATATTGTCCCTGAGATCGATAAGTGGGAACGGCTCGAACTTTTAGAGTTGTCTCCTGGTACGGGTAGAAGGTATAGGCCCCGGGTAGGTTTATTAATACGACATGTACTGTGCACAGATTTATT
>DWON01006922.1:0-13420 GCA_018251015.1 Phocides pigmalion okeechobee
AGATTGGACGTGGTAGTCCATGGGCTGCAGTGACCATTTAACATCAGGTGGCCTGCATGCCCGTTTCTTACTCTTTCGCAATAAAAAATAAAAAAATATATAAAAGGAAGTGTGACTGATATATCCTACGGCATTTTAATAACATATTCGCTCATGTTGCGTCATCAATTGAGCGCTCTGTATCGTCACGTATCTGATTGATTGCTCTAACGAGTTTAATATTATCTACTATACACTGCTAGCTCCTTTCTATTATGTATTCGTTATGTAACCAGAGTTTTAGGGTTCAAGGAATACCTCAATACATCTCTTTTCTGTTGTTGTCTATTCGTTTTTAACATGCGTGTTAGGAAGCACCTTTGTTAAGTGGAATTGGTGGTGTTAAGGCGTGTACTAATTATTACCGTCCTGTTCTGTTCTGTTGCATGGGTATTCTGTTATATCTTATCTATTTGGCTAACGAATGCTTCTTAAACCTAGCACTGGTATATTGCTAGCTTTGTTATTGGTGGACCGGTTCAAAAAATAAAGTAAAATGTATGTAATTAATAAAAATATTAAAAATAATTACAATAAAAACCTTACCTAAACAATCTAAAGGGAGTCTGTGCCCATGCCCATGGTTCCAAGAACACTAGCTGCATTCCCGCGCTTGATAGCAATCGCAATTCTTATTCGTATTAATAAATGTATATAATATGTGTTATTTTATATATTTTAAGTAGTTTTCCTTCGAAGTTTACATTGAAAAAGGTACCATTTTAATTGCTTATCTCAGTATCTTAGAAATAACGCAATATGTATAAGTAAGGGTTGGAGGGAGTTAAAACCTCTAAACTCCCTTATACACAATATACAAGTAACAGACGGAAGGATTCTGTACCTCTAAACTCGCCCTCTTTATACACCCATGGGGCACAATGTATTCCACAGACCAATTGCTGACTGTGCTTAAATTTTTTTGATAATGTATTGGTAACTCTCCGGCAGTTTTCCTGAAGACGTTTTCCCTCCGGCAAGAGATTAGGCGTCTAATATAAGTCATCAAAATACGTCAGTCCTAGCAAATATCTGCTGCCCTAGACAAGGTAAAGAAATAGACTTGCATTGAATATAAATTTTTGGTTTTAAAATAATCAAAGCGGTTAATATAAGGAGATGATTAGAGACTTGTCGTTTATCTGCATTATTTGATAAACAAGTGGTACTTGTTTATCAAATAATGCAAAAAAGTGAAAAACATCTCGCAACGTAATTTGCCTGTATAATCAAGTTAACCTGAGCGAATAACATCATATATTCCAACCTTTCGCAGTCTTGCAACAAAAATTTGAACCAATGTGCTTAAAACAATAATATTATAGTTCCTACAGTATTGCCGCAAATTTAGAAATAAAGGAGGGTAACGAAATTGGAGTCTATTTAGTTCCTTCGTCAGTGTTTGCCGCAAATCGCGTCGTGTGGCTGATTGATCGCTCTAACGAGCAGAAACATTAACCACACCGAGCTCCGTGCTTGCTTGCTCGTATTATGACACGTCAATTGTTCTGTAATTGTGCGCATAATTCGACTATTTAATTCTCTCATTAATTGTTGCTTTCAAACATCAATTCCTTTGTACTTTGTAACGGGTACTCACGATTAATTATTTCTAACTGCGGATATTTAGAACCAGTTGCATGGGTCAAGGCTAAAAATTAGTTTAGCGAAATATCGGAAATTAAATATCGTTATAGACCGGTTGAAACGAAACGGCCATTCAATGTTAAGTGAAGCTAAACTACATATATTAGTCAAAACCGCACTGAAAAGGGTTAAGCTGTTACTGAGATTAGCGTGCACAAGCGCACAGACTAACACATAAACAGACAAACATTAAAAAAATCAATAATTATTTCTCATATATAGCTTCCATGTGGAGACCGCGATCAATTAACTAAATTTTATTTATGTACGTGCTTTTTCCCGCGACATCGTTCACGTGTTACATAAATAGACATAACTTCTTTATTTATTAACCGATTTCAATGAAAAAAAGCGATAAATGTTAAGTGAAGCCCATCAGAATATAACACTGAAACTGCATTCAAATCGGATAAGCCGTTTCTGAGATTAGCGTGCACAAACATACAGACCTTCAGATAAACAGACAAAATGAAAAAACATTATTTTGGATTCTCTTGCATCTCTGACAAATTACAAATATATTAGAAGAATCATAACGCATCCCATTATGATTTTTAAATATATTTGTCATGTACAGACAGCGATCAGTCAGTTACAGTTTTATTATATATATAGACGGAAGATATCTATATCTATATCTTTTATTTATACATCTATTCTAATAGATATAGATAATAAAGATTTAGAGATTTAGAAGCTTATTCTAAACATACTTTTTATTTAATCTTTTTACTTTATTAGTTTCCCCGGTTCAATATAGTAAAGAATCTTGTTTCATTGGACAAAATTCTATTTCTTTGAATAAAAGCTAAAACACATTTTATGTTTCCTAGTTCAATAAATCTTTGATCATAATTATTTAAGTGAGAAATCTTATTAGTCTTGAGTCGATTTTTCTTGATTCATTTTATGCATTTACTTTTTATGCTTGATTTGATTGTGAGTTTTCATATTTTTTCGATTTGATTAAAGTATGGATGTAAGTTGTAAATATAGTTTCGATAAGTTTAGAGTGCATTTACTTTTTATCGGAATGTCGAACATGTATGCAGTATATCTTTTTATATGAGAAAAGTAGCAAATAGGCATATAGCCATCTGATGATAAATAGTCACTGCAGCACAAGACATCTACGTACAACTTCAGGCAGGTCTTAAGTCCTAGCTAAGGTCTTACGTAGATGCATTGCAATTTCTAAGTAACGGGTACTCACGATTAACGATTTTTAATTGTCAACAATGCGAGACAGCAAGACAGACGACTCATAGCGAAATTAAGGTGGCGGGTTGTAATTGTTGACAAGTGCTATTTGATTAATTTATCTACCCAACGTCTAGATCGTTTTTCTTTTCTGGGTTCCATATCACTAAGTATGTATATCTTTATTTGTGATTTATATTAAATCGTTATGTGTGAGTACCTGTTACATAATAAAAAGCGGTTTCAGACAATTTAAACAAAAATGAGACGCCATCTAAGTTGACCGCACATATATATGTGTGAATTGTATTTGTATTTGTGTCGTTCGAGACACTTAAATTCCGATAACGCACAATTACACTAAATTTCAGAATAGATATGCGACCGCCATTTGATCGGCAAAGAGTTGTTGATTTGTTTATTTTTAATACATGGTGTTCTATTACTATTTCGTACTATCTTTCGCCCGCAACTTTGCTTAAGCAGAGGACGATTACAACGATTATAAGACATTTTAATTAAGCACCCATTTCTCTTTTTGCCCTTTCTGGGTAGGGATTTCCAAATCTCCTTTTTTAGTTCTTCTTTATATGCATAATATTAAGCATGTTATATTTAAAAAGTAACGAAAATGAATCGAAATTTAATAAATTGTGCAAGATGTTTTTAAGTACACTTTTCTCAAAGAATTTTATATTATTGTATCACAAACAGAAAAGTTTTAAGCTCCCATTTTAGAAGTTATCTGTCGCTTTTCACTTCTTTTGTGTTCGTCTTAGGCATTGTTTTAGTGTGACCCGTTTGCTGTTTTTTAAAGGACAGCCCGAAAATAAATTAAATCTAATTTAAATTTAAAATAATTCACAATTCATAAAATCAAATAAAAAAGCGCTCTATATTTGATAGGTGGTTCGTAGTACTACCGGGGTGGCCCCGTTGTTTATAGACTGCATGAAGCAACTCTTGTTTTGGGTGGAGAAGATCAGTTGCTATATATTTATGAGCGAGGCGATCGTTTTAGTTTTCATAGTAGCAACGCATCTATGTACAATCGCAGACAAGACTTCAGCTATGTTTTATGGGCTGCAACAACTACTTAACAAGATGGCCTGTACGTTTGTTTCCTCTTGTCACATAATAACTTAGATTTGTTGTTAGGTGTTATGGTGATAATTTGACAACAGTTAGATGGCCCACCCACATAAAACTGTTTTAATATAAAAATGTGTATGTTTTTTTATAAATAAGCCCAATGAAAATACTAATTGATGACTTATTGTTTGAATGACACAGACCACCTGATGGGAAAATGTCACAGTTGTTTGTGAACTTTTAAAACGCCAGAGGAGGCGCCGATGCATCGTTAGCTTTGAAGAGTCTTCTTTGCACCTTTTTTGGAGAGCCCCGTGTAAATAGCGTTCAGGCAATTCTTCTGAAACATTATAATAATTAGGGCTAACCTTTATAATTTAATCTATATAAGTACTAGCAATTTCAGTTTAGTAACCGCAACTCTGTAAATAAGCGGTAACAACCACAAATTGTGCTCACTATTAACGATTATTAGTGGTTAAGCTACTTTAGATAATTACTATATTTTCCTTTGTAAATTTTGGCCATAATATTCACACTCTACAAATACAAATTTAAAGGTGGTAGAGCCATTAGAGCTCGCCTACCACCGCCACCCTCATAACTCGCCGTAAAGCAACATGTTCTTCATGTATTGTGTTTCCGTTGGGGATGTGTGGTTGCCGGATCCACATTATTGGAGGCGACCATCTTAGTCCTCAGGAGTAGGAACGCATCCGCGTCCATCCTTAAATAGAACTTCGATTCTATTTGAGATTGGACGTGGTTGTCCATCTCAAATAGAATCGAAGTTCTAGCTCGAAATCGCTCTTAATCGAAGTTGCAGCCCAGGCTGCAGTGACCACTTAACATCAGGTGGCCTGCATGCCCGTTTCTTAGTCTTTCATTATAAAAAAAAAACAAATACAGTATTGTATTTGTATAATATAAATACAATTAGTCACCCTTTCAGTTCTCAAGTAAATATATAATGTTTGATAATTAAAATCGTTCAGGCAAGACTTTTTGCAATGGAAGTAGTTAAGTGGTCACTATCTAGTGGTGGTCGTTTAAATAGAGCAAGAGGCTTTGACGTTAAGAGAAGTGCAGACAAGACGTGAGACCTACAGTAGTAGGGCATTGTTTTTTTAATGTATGTAATAAGGTATGTGTTTATGTATGTATTTATTTTTATGTGTATATATTATGAACATATATGCTATGTATATCTCTATTTTGCATGCTCTGCAGCCTATTTGGTAGTTTTTGACATATGGCAGATGTCGTTAGATTAGTGTTATTTGCAAGGTATATTGCAATTTTCGATTTTTATTTGAAGCTGTTTTTGCACTCGTACTTTTTGTTTATACATAATACTATCTCTTGCGTAGGCAAAAGCCAATATTATATAAGCTTGAGGGCTTATATATGACGTGAAGCTTTGCCATCGCAAAAATCGATACTATAACATTTTCTCTTTCAAGCTCTTTTTTGTCCCATAAGAGGTGCACATTCCAAATTAACCTCATTTCCATTATATCAAAGAATCAAATACATGTAAAAAACATGTTTGTACCTCTAATTTAAAAATAATATTGTCCCCTTAGTTAATTACATCTCCCATTTCAACCGCCTCTAGTATTATTTTCGCAACGAAATGTAGTCTATGTCCGTTTTAAATGTCTAATCTATTTCTAGGTTAAAATTCATGTAGAACAAATCAACTGTGTTGACGTGAAAACGGAATATGCATACTAAAATATACACTTTTGCATTTATAATATCAGTAGGGTAACTTGTGCTATTTGTATTACATAAAAGACTTTTTTTTCATATTTCATATTCACAACAAGGTTTTTATTGTTATCCTTCGCTAAACGGTCTACTTCATTATTATAAAAATATAATTATTATAATAATGCTTTGCAAAACGGCAATAAAATTCATATTTTACGATTAACACTTAATAAACTAAGAAGCGTTAATCGTGAGTACCCGTTTATTTATTTATTCACAATAGGGCCATCGACAGAATTACATGCATTTCAAAAGATAGAAAATAGCATTAACAAAAGTTTTACAAGCAGGTCACACATAATCCTAATCTGGCAGTCACAGCATTCCACCCGTTATATAACATAATAAATAAAATTGAAACTATTATTAATAATGCTTTATAAATATATCACGTGATTTTTTGGTAAACATGGTGCCCGTAGCGATGATTTCCGAGCTATGGCATATCTCGCGGGGCTATTAGAGGGGTGTGTCGCCATTTCTCACTGACAACTCGAGTAACGTCTTACATATTTCAATTCGGCAGCATCAAACAATATGTTACCGGAGCATTATCCTTTTAAGGGAACACGAGATGTAATGTTTTATATATCGAAACAAAATCGGTACCATGGTTGTTCACTGATTATAGTTGTAATTCATAAGTCACCACTTCCCTTATGGTAGCACCATCACCGTTGGGTGGTGGTGGGTGGGTTTGATAGGGAAGGGAGCATTGTGGCCCTCATGATTTGGAAAACAATCTGGTTTTGGTTGGAGAAAAGCAGTATTTATGTTACTTATGGCTATTTTTTATGTATTTTTAACATACTATGATAATGTTACTTAGATTTTTTGCCTGCTTTTTGTGTTTTCCAATTTTCTATTTCGTAGGTTTATTTTTAATATTATATAAAAAAATTACAATACAAGGAAACTTTGTTAATAAGCTTTTATATTATTAATTTAAGGTTTCTAATACCTATCAAAGCGCTATTTCTACATAGCAATTATACGAATTTCCAATTACCTACCTGATAATGAATAGTAATGAAATATTTGTAGAATTACATTTTCGTGTACTATGTTTGAGTATCTTTCTTAAAGATTTCCGAGGGGAGGACTTATCTGGATCCCGCCATTAGGAACGAATGTCCAACCATTTCTCAGTGACTCCGCTCCGCCGCACGTCGTTCCATCCGTCAAGAGATAGCAATTGAATGGACACCCTATCATTTGCGATGGACACCCTATCATTTGCAATGATTCGAGTGAGTTGGGCTGATAAGGACTACTTATCGCTAGCTCAGAATTCGATTGTTTTAATTCAGCATTATCTACCCATTATTGTTCCATTGCTGAGATCGGGTGCTCAGAACGAGAAGGGTTAGGTCATTAGATTTTTAGGTTAGACTTTTAATGCTGGCTTAGTAAGTAGGCTTATAGCTGTACTGTACCTTATAACTGCTATTATAAGAAGCCGCGACTGAATTTTTAGGTGTTGCTTGGAAAATGTGGTTATAGGATACAATTGTATGCGAGGCGACAGTCTTCGTCCTTAGACCTGCAATCATTTACGATTTAGAAAATTATATTAATGATGAGTATGAAGTAGTGTTATTACGAAATTTAAACATTTTACTATCTAACGTTTTACGAAGATTTTACAATTGCTTTTGTTACTGAAAATAAGTATAACATTATTGACACAATCAATTAACTTAAATACAGCATCGATTACGTTAATTATAATAAAGTTTAAATCTACAAAGGGGCGATCTTAATTCTCTAATCAAGACATGAACCAGCTTTCTTGTCACCAGCACTTTAAACTGGGGATTAAATATTTACTATTTAAAATGTTGAACCTTTTATTAAATAATATTTTATCTGTTTAATATCTATAATTGTATTAAGCGCTGCGGGCTTGAGACAAATCAAGATGGCGACTGACAATTACGTTATCTAGCTTAGAAAAGTATTCGTATACAAATATTGATTTCCGTAAATAAAACACTGATATATACACGCAAGGTTTGAAATGTTAACGAGTTCGATCATTAAAACGAACAGATAAAAACTGGATAGAATTCAACTTGTAATGTAGCATTTCGTTTACATTTTATTACAACGACGACACTGCACACAAATAGTGACCTGTAGTGACCGCAGACACTGTAATACGATTCCACTGCAAAGAGAGAAAAACGATATAGAGTCGCAAGCTGGAACATAACATTTCCGATCAAAAAACTTTATTTTTTATGTGAGAAAAGTTACAAACGAGCATGCAAACCACCTGATGTTAAGTAGTTGCAGCCCATAGACATTTACAACCATATGACTGAAATCTTATCTGAGTTGGAACTTACGTTGCTACTCCTGAGGACTAAGATGGTCGACTTGCTTCAATGTGTAGCTGGCAACCGCACCTCTTTAACCGAAACACAAGTAATGCTTTACGGCGGATTCTGAGGGCGGCCGTGGTACCTCCCCGGTCGAACTATGGCTTTCTTACCTTTAAAAATAGAATTTACTATGTAACGGGTATTCACGCTTACATTATACTATGTAACTGGTGTATATGATTAACGTTTTTTAGTTATATAGTTATATATAGTTTTTACACACGTGTAGCGGCACATTAATACACTTATTAAATTACACAAATACACACACTCACATACACATATACACGGTATAAGCGCACTTAATAGAAATTAACTGTTTTTGTTTTATTTGTAAAAAATGTACAGGCAGAATTGTTTTACTTGCAACCTAAAGATGGGAGTAATTTGGTTCATAGATAAGTCACATCAACAACAGAGAAAATATTGCATTTTAATTCAGTAGCACAGACAGCAAGCAAGCACTAAACGTTAGTACATAAACTACAACAGACGAAGCAGTAAATGTTAGGAATTTTCACAATTTAAATATTTCCAGACTCAGCCATTAGCGAAATACAACGAAATACAGGTGATAATGGCGGCAATAAAACAAGATAGAATTAACTTCGAATTGTTCACATTTTGTCCGGTGGTAGAACTATAGTTCAACCGGGGAGGTACCACTGCCGTCTTCATAAACCGTCGCGAAGCAACTCTTGTTTCGGTTGGAGATGCGGTTGCCGGGTACAGTCTAAGCGAGGCGATCATCTTAGTCCTCAGGATTAACGCGTCTACATACGTGATAGAACTTCAATCCTGTTTGAGGTTATGTCCGACTGTCACGGGGGTGCAATGATTGCAATGAAATGAAATTTATTCTCGAAAATTAGTTTATAAAGAGACATCTCATATTTTATCGACCTTGGGAATGTTAATTTCTTCCAAATGTATTGTTATTTAAATCTCTAGATTGGTAATTGTACGTCAGTAGTAGAATTATTTCGAGCGGGAAGCTATCAGCGCCTCTGTCGTAATCCAAAGTGAAGCAACTCTTATATTACGATTCAAGATGTGTGGTTGCCAGCTACACGGGCCAGAGAACTTCACTAGTACCAACATATCTTATTGCAAGCGACATCAGAGAGGACTTGTCTTATTTGAGGTAGCATATGGATACTTGGACAGCAACGATCTCTTAACTATGACTTAACTATGAAATGAAACCAGCAACCCGGCCCAGCTTCAGTCGAGTTTATATTTACTTACATCATTTTTCTTTTATAGCGTCTAACTATGTAACTATCAATTACAAACATCTATTTCGAACGACGACTGAATTACTATATTGACTTTAACAATTTAATTTCTCGCACAATTTACAATAAAAACTTAACTTATCACGCATCAAAACTTTCCTCAGGAATCACTCTGCCTGTTGTTGAAAACTGTGTGAAAATCCGTTCAGTACTTTTTGGGTTTATCGCGAACTGACAGACAGTTGCTACGGGGGACTTTGTTTTATAATATTTAGGTAATATGTAATATCGACAAGCAAAACTATAAGCATAAAAATAAAAGCCAGAACATGTTGAAAAGTAAAATATCTAATAAAGCTGCGAATTGTGGGACGTCGTTTACATATACAAGACTAGAACTGCCACAAATATTGTTCCGTCGTGACCGCACTCTGTAACAGGATTCCACTGTAAAGCGGGAAAACGTTAAATAAAGTGCCAACCACCCGTCGTATAAAATGTAAACAAGCCAAGTAAAATACACTTTGGTTTTGTGAAGCTTAAGTTTTCCCAATTGAGTAAAAAATACAATTGAGTACAGAGAATTACATGTATTGCTTTTCAACGCGGGAAGGCAGCTAGTGTTCTTGGGACCATGCCGCAGGGGCACAGACTCCCTTTAGATTATTTTGGCTTTTATTATAATTAGTTTTAAAATTTTCATCATTGTAAATAATTCATATATTGAGTAATCTTGTTTGATGATATTTATTCTATACCATCATCATATTATACGTAAGTGAAACGTTATTCGTTTATTTCTGTTATTTTAATGTGAACAGTACTTATTTGATTCTTACTGAAAACCAGCAGCCGCAGTGCTCCTGCGCGACGGCACAAGCTGAGTGTGACCCTTTTCGTATTGCAAAACTTCCACTGCTTTGTTTTAGTATATTTTGTTTTCATGTCTAACTGTTTTTTGTTATTTTTATGTTGAACATAATGTTCGTTTTACATACCCTGTATATTAGTTAGTAATGATGGAAGGAAATAGAACTTGAAACAAATTTTCACTTCTGATTAAAACCGAGTTTTGCCCTACAGTTTACTTGTAATAAATGACATGGAAATCAATGGCTAGTTAAAGGAATATTTTTAAAATCACGTATATAGTTTATAGCAGTCGTCTAAGCTCACATTTTATGGATAAAACCGCAGGTTAACAGTATCAGATAAATATATCTTACGAACGTAGCAAGAACCTTGGAATGCGGTAACAATATATTTTCCCCAAACCATCATAGGGAGTAACCGCTTCATATACGGACTAAATAAACAAATAAATATTGTTACATTTAAAGGACTGTGAAAATTTTTGATATATTAATAAAAATAAAATTTAGCAACGACAAAAAGGCTGGTTCATATTCCATTCATAATTGCAATCGCTATTCAGCGTAAACGGCCAGCGTTCTTGAGATCATGCCGCAGTAGCGCCGACTCTCTTTTGATTGTTTAGGCCAGGTTTTAATAGTAATTTGCTTTATAACTTTCGATGATAGTGTTGCACTTATAAAAAACAAAGCAGAGCAGAAATGTAAAGCAGTTCTTCCGTAGGAAAGGTGTGGATATCTACTTCTTTTAAAAGCGTAGCGGCCATATCAATCCTTACGTGCAGCAAAGCATTTATGCACGACGACGGCAGAACTTTAGTTTTGTTTGAGGTATTTATGGATTGCAGAGACCATTTAATAGGGCATTTATGCACATTTGCTGTTACCAAAATAAAAATAAAAACTAATATCATTACCACATAAGTCATAAGCATCCATGTTTTATGCGAATACTGCTGGACATAGGCCTCTCATAGATGGCGCCACTCGGACTGGTTCTATGCTCTCTGCATCGATCAGTTACCCGCTATACTTCCTGGCTATTCCTATCTGGTTGGAGATGACCTGTGCTCCTTTTATCGCCACTCGAGGACCTTTCTCTGTCGCCACTCGAGGACTTTCTGCCCCATCGGTTGTCTTTAATTTGTACGATATGGCCTGTACTTTAGTTTCAAGTACTAGTAGAAATAAGTACAACTTTTCATAATATCTAATGCGTAATTTAATATTAACAAAAGGAAACAAAATGGCCGCTTGTAACCATGGCAACCTAAAAAATCTTCGTACTAGATGTTGTTTTTTTAACTTAAAATAACGTAATAAACAATTTAATTTAATTTTTTCTGTAAAGTTACGCTTGTCTGAACCAATTAACGTGCTGACTGGACCAATAAGCGTGTAACGTGAATCAACGAGCGTGCAGACTTCTTTCGTATATTGTGTTGACATAATAAAAAGATTTATTGCAAGTTTATTTGTTTACTTCTCGGCTGGATTACATTCGTTTAAGTTAACATAGATCTTATTTTTTATGTTAGAAGCCAATGACCATGCAAACTACTTGATGTTAAGTAGTGGCAGCCCAAAAACATCCACATAAAACTACAAACACGACCGAAATCCTATCTGAGCTCGAACGTAGATATGTTGTTATTCCTGTGGACTAAGATGGTCGCCTCGCTTCAAAGTGTAGCTGACAACCACACTTCTTCAACCGAAACACAAGTAACTTTACGGCGGATTATGAGGGCGGCTGTGGTACCTCCCCGGTCGAACTATGTTCTCTCACCTTTTAATGCTATTTTCTATCACAGCTACTATTGGTCGTCAATTTTCTTGTTCATCATGATCATCATCTCAGCTTTTTAACGTCCATCGCTGGACAAAGGCCTCCTCCATCCATCTCCAATGCGACCAATCCTGTGCGGTCCGTACCCAACGAACCCCGGCGACTTTTCTTGTTAATGTTTATAAAAAATCCTTACATACAATCCTAATAGTAATAATATATCATCATAATCAAGTTTATTCTCGATTGATTTATTGATGCCATGATTGGATACATTACAGCATTTATAAGACGTTTAAAAGAAAATCTTCAAGAACACATCTCGACCTAATTCAATTTTGCCGAGAAGGAAAATTAGCGTTCCGATCATTAATCACTTCCCGAAGAGAATATTGGTATGGAATGTACTTGTATATTTTATTTGAAAACAGATTTGTTTGGTCCTTTGCATCGTAAAAAAGAGACCATAAAGACCCAGACCCAGCCTTTTGAGATTAGAAACATTAACTTCATTTATGTAAATAATTAAATCAAATCAACTATGCTTTTTTGTACACCACAAAAAATACAACAAAACAAAACAAATATAGCAGTGGTGACCAAAAGGCGGTCTTGTCGCTACAGTAGCGATCTCTTCCAGACAACCTTTGGTTAGCAGACATGGTAGACATTTGAGTAGCAGGCAGACATAATTTAATAAATATTAGGAGCAAAAAACTAATTAAACTGCAATAATAAAATATATAAATATAACATTTAATGCTTTAAATTAATTATAATAAAAGCCTAACCTAAACAATTAACAGGGAAACCGTGCTAATGGGGCGTGGTATAGAGAATTCTTGGCGCATTTCCTCGCAGAATAGCGATAATAATTCTTTGGGCAAGATATGAACTGGTCCTCTTATCACTATCAGCGTCTAAATACAGGTTTGTTTGTTTTTATTCATTATTACAATTAAAATATTATTGATTCTCAGACTTCATGGAACAGATATCTCTGTTCCATGAAGTATGAGAATCAATAAAAACAGATATCTCATTTTTCGGTTGGAGAAAAATTGTTCCAGGTTGCCTAGAGATGAGGCAAATGTCTTAGTCCTTAGGTGTAGTAACGCATATACGCACGACCGATAGAACTTCAGTTCTGCTTGAAGTTGTATGAATATGTATTGCATGTATTGAAGTTCATGCACGAGCACTTAACACCAGGTGACCTGTAGATTTGTTGCTCTTCTCATAAAAAACACTAAAGAGTCTTGCATGATCATTTGCTATTCTTATATGAGAAAAGTAGCAAACGAGCATGCAAACCACCTGATGGTAAGTAGTCGCAGCCCATAGACATCCATGTAAAATCACAAATATGACTAAAATCCT
>DWON01006923.1:0-13418 GCA_018251015.1 Phocides pigmalion okeechobee
CGCGACTTTACTTTTTGACACCTACCCCAAAAAAAAAAAAAAAACCCTCCGATATGCATACTTCACGAAGTTTTACTAAGTCGTTCAATAAAATTTTAATAATAAAGTAAAGTAGAAACTGATAATTTTAATACGCAATAATTAGGAAAAACTAAAACGCGTATCAGAAATTTCAAACCCAGTAAGAAACGAGAATCCAGAATGTACTGTTAATTTTTACTCATTATGATGAAATCATTTTCATTTACCCATGTCCACACAAAAAAATGTGAAACAATATGAACCTAAAACAAAGGGCTTTTAAAAATAGTCTGTATATGGTTAGAGTCAAAGTATGCCTAAAATAGCATTAGGTTGCAAATAATCGAGTTTTATAATACTGTGACCTTTTATAGCTGTTTAAATTGGTTACGTTGCCTTGACAGGGCCTTTGCGAGTTCCTGTGGGAGTGTCAATTGACACATGCTTGGGTAGTCTTCAAGTATCTCATTGAACAGTTACGTATTTACGTAATTACTTACGTAGGATTTTAATTATAACTTTATAAATTATCTTTAACAGCCTGTTCTCACGTGTCGAGTGTCGGGCCGCGCGAAATATTAGGTGATTTAACGGTTAAACATTTCAAACGAAGCTGTTCATATATATCCGACATCTTTTTATCATCTTCGACACATTGTCTGATGTTTTACCAGCGGCCACGTCGGATCTAAAATTTTGTCCGATCTCACTCGCGTACAAATCCGTGCATAGCTGTTCAAATTTAATTGATATCGTATCATCGTGTACAGTAGCTTTGTGGTATCAAAAATTGGCTCTCAGTTCAATAGGACACCACATCAAACTACACTGAAGAAATACAATGATATCCGATTAAAGTACAGATCCGACATCCGACAAACGACAAATGGGCAGGTGCTGTAAAAGTCCACATTGGTGAATATTGAATGATCGTGGAAAAAGTAAATAGACACATTATTTCTATTAACAATGTAACAATTGGCACATTTTATAACCTATCTTAAGGACAGCAATATTCGTGATGATTTGGCTGTCAAACTCATGAAAATATTCAATACGTATTGCATAAATTTGCAAAATTAAACCTGTTTGGTTCGACTGGCGGGGTAGCATAACTACACCCATTTTAAGCTTAAAACAGTTCTTTCACGTCCGTGTATTTTCTGTTTAATTTACATATGAGGTGACCTTGTCAGTCCTCAACAGTAGCAGAGCTGGAGATCGACTTCAAACTCTATATAGGTGGTAGTGATAATTTGACTGCATACACTTTTGTTATTACAATTTCATAAAACACCTAAAATGTCTTGCTAATTTATGGGAGATACCTGAGTTTTAAAACAGTTACACTGTTTAAATAAGTTTAAAGAAACTTACACTGTATTCAGTTAAGTTACCTTCTGAAAGCTTTGAGTACTTACTGTTCTAATTGCACCTGTTTAGTATCACGTACACTCGAAATTGTTTTAAAAGTAACTAAGAAAACGTATTACAATTTCAAAGTTTAAATGTGAAGGGTCGACGCAAACTATGTGACAAGTTATTTGTGATGCAAAATAAAGTTCACAGGAGCACGTGTTGAGGTGGAGCGAGCTATTTCATTGGTTTGCTTATAAAGAGCAAAGAGCGTTTGTGAGGAAAATTCGCATATCAAAAATTTATATTCGCAAAATGTTTTCCCAAGCGAAGGAGAGTGTATCTGGAGTAGTTTTCCCTAAGTTTCCACTCAAGAGACAGGTTTGATACATGCATAGGGTTGCTAATGTGTTAAATTAGGGGAAACTAAACTTCTCGATATTTTACTGAAGAAAGTGTATTACTTATTTCGTAACTAAAGTATTATAGTTGCGGCAAAGGACTGCCGCATCTATCGACATGAGTACGGTACTAACTGTACAACTGGTATAGCTCATAAGAAGCTAAAAATCTGATCTCTGTTCTGACAGATGTAATGTAAATGACGAATTCACTTTTTTTCCAGGCTTGGGTTGATGAAAACATTGTTATACACTGGATCTTTAAATTAGATTCTTACGTTTTATCACCGCTCCTGGTGATAAGATGGCCTATTCATATGTTGCGTAGAGAATTACTTTTCCTATTTAGCGCGGGTAGCGTTCTCACCACCGTGCAACATGGGCCTGGATTCAATGTTGATTTTTTAGGTTAGGTTATTATTATAATTGGAGTAAAACATTAATTAAAATAATCTTACCATGTTTGTATATTAATTATATAACAATAAAATACAATTTTCATGACTCAAAACACACAATTAATTACGAACTCGAAATTACTTATGAGGAATTATTATTTAATAATTCCACATTATGCGAAATAATATTAGAGATTTTTGTATTGTCCTCAATTAAAATTTTCAAAATGTTGGTCTTTTGATACTATATTTTTCTTAAATATAATATAACACCCTTTCTTTTTTATTTTTTAAGAAACTGAGAGTTTCATAAAAAAAAATTAAAGGTAAGATTCCAAGATCTTGTTCCACGTAATCTCATGAATGATGCCCCTAGCCTCAGCTAGTAACATTTTAGATAACTGCCAGTAAGCGACCTGCTGCGTCTGAAAGGCGCTAAGTGGCGAAGCATGTAAGCATCTACTGTGGTTGCATGTACGTTAGAAGCTAAGTACGTTTACAACCACAACTATACCACTATTATAAAACTGCTCGATCTGCCTGCTCGCGTGTTTTTCATAGAAATAGCATTTATGCAGCATTGTTTGATTCAGATAGCAAATGTTTATGCACTCCATGCTATTTTCAGTAGTTAATGCCACCTACGGACATTTACAAAACCTACGTAACTAACTACAAAAATAAGAGAAATCCTTGGACCGAAAATACATTCTAACAGTAGAAAGTGATTGTAAGCTTTAGGGCAAATTACAGTAGATAGCACTCAGCATTACCATGTATAAAATACATTAAAAGTATATAAAATATATTACCATGTATAAAATACATTAAAATATTTTACCTTACCGTTTTGTACACTTCTACACACATGCCTCTACACTAGCATAACTATTTATTATTGTGGCTGTCAAGAACACAAAGATGGATTCAATAACACTTTGGCTTTTACCCAGGAACGAATCTAAATTCTTCATTTAGACATCGGCCTGGTCGAGAATGAAACCCGGAATCATTTGTATGAGAGACCAGTATGGTTCCCGTTTAGTTGTCAAGCAAATAAAAAACGATAAATATCATGATCAGCATACATATGTACATAGGAATTACGAATATGGTTTCAAATTTACTTTTTATCAACTCAATTAAAATACCAAAGCGCTCGAATGCACCTATTTATATTTGATCGTTGTCTCGTATTGATGATCATAGACGCGTAGCTATTCCTTAACACTAATGGTTGCTTCATATCGCTTGTTTGTGTTTCTTGAACGCAAAAATTACTTCTTTACCTACCTCAACATTATGTGTACAGATGTCATGTCTTTTTACCTTAGCTCTCGCTAATATATCTCATCAATTTATTTTCATGCCATTTTACGAGTACTTTGGAACTGAGCAAATGCTGAAATTAATTAATAAAAAATAACAATATTTTATTGCAAGAGCCCTGTACTAGGTACGATACAGGTGTGATACAGGTGTTACAGGTACTTCGCTCATCCACTAAGACATCATACAATTAATAATAATTGTAGCTATGATAACTGTCTTTTTAAGGAATATTTTTCAAATTACGTATTGGATTTCATTTTGTGCATGCATGTAAGCTTACTTCATAATATTGTATATCGCTAAAATTAAATTGAAATATAGAGTTTATCCCATCCATTAACGTCTTTATATTATGTTAGATCAGCAACGTTCAAATACACTACAATATTACAGTATCAGCAATGGTACAAAACTTGACAAAAGATAAGAAATATAGAATAGAATAGAATAGAATAGAATAAATATAAGTCCTAAGTACTAATATATTTTATTCACAGAGACGGCTGAAATTATTTACTCGTATATTTGTTATAATTAAATGCGAAAGTAATAAACAAATAAGTTGCTTGAAATTTCGTAAGATTTTACAACTAGCTCTATAAATTGAAACTGACTTAGACTTCAATCAAGAGACGGTAATTAGGTCGCGGAATGTCAATTTAATCTAACTATACTAGCTTTACGTCGTAAGTTTGGAAGCGGTGGCAAGTTATACATCGCGTTAGCAATTGTTTTTATGTAATAAGGGTAACAATAAAAACATAAAAAGTGCTGGGGTTCGTTGGGCGCAGACCGTACAGGATCAATCACGATGAAGATCTATAGGGGAGGTATATGTTCAGCTGTGGGCGTCTAAAGGCTGAGATGATGATGATGATGAAGAGTAACAAACCAAAGTGCAGCCCACCACAACAAATATTAAACTTACTAAGCGTTTCTACTCTTGAGGACCAAAATGGTCGCCTTGTCTATATGTAGCCGATACCTTTCCAATCGAAACACAAGAGTTGCTTAGCATCGTATCATGAGAACAGCGGTGGTATATCTTCGGTCGAATTATATGTAGTTCTATCACACGTTGTTTAAAATTTCAAGATAGTTTTATACAATACTAGTAGGTTCAGCGGACGGTGTCCCACTCTGAAAATGAATCTATAGGTCATTTTTTGTAGATATATGCCAGGTTCCACTGGATCAGAAATATACGGTTTGTATCCGATTCCAGTGCCTCCTATTGGGTCCAAATGAGAATCTAAACCATCAAAACCTCGGATCCACCTGAAGACACACAGAGAATTTCATTGAAATCGGTCCAGACAATCCATCCAAGGAGGAGTTCAGTGATATACACACGCACAGAATAATTTAAAGTTTCGCTCGAAAGATAAAATTGTTACTAATCGCATCTTCTCCCTAATTTTTGAAAAATTTACACTTTATAAATAAAAGTGGTCCATGTCCTTTACATTACGAGTATATTAAATACTGTCGTATAAATTAGAGTAAATTGAGAGGATATCGTATTAACAAAGGGGAATAGATACTGTCGTATTTATGTATACTTGTGTTTGTTGAAAACGATATCAACTTTCACACTGATTTCTATATGAAATTGCTTTTTTCTAATTTCAAAAAACATTTAGCATCTCTCACAATTACATGAAGACGCATTTGAGAAAGCTGGTAAATGATTTGTTTTGGAACGCAACGAGAAGCCACTGAGTAATTTAAATGTTCGCTGAATAAGAAAAAATGTCATCATATGCGGCAGACAAGGAAATCAGAACGGAATTACTTTTTCTCGCTTCGCAGTAAGCAGTTGTATTGTTTTATTTATTACGAAATGTGCTGGCGCCTTTGCTCCCCTAGAAGGCTATATTATAATACATTTTGTTCCTATATGTCAATTTGTAGCAAAATACTAAAAGTCATAAAGAAAAGCAATAAAATAAATAATGCAAATCTTCATTTTTTACTTTATTTATTGTACCCTTTTTCACACGAATTTTTACCTTGTAGTGGATGACTCCCGCTTTGAAAATTCCACCATCATAGAGTTGATTCTCTATGGTTTATCAAACTTTTCGTAAGTTAAAATCGTATCGAAATCTGTTGCCTGGTTTAAAAAAGGAAGTGGAGAGACAAACAGACAGACTGTGACCTTGGCTTATACTATTGTTATGTTACGATGTTGATATTATGTCATTTTTCGATGTCATAATTGAATATTATATTGTGATGTGACAATATTATTTTTTATATAATATATAAACATAATAAACATAACTATATATTTTGTTATTTATACTTTTTAGTTGGATTTTTTATAAAAGCGTGTTTGTTAGTTTGTTTTTACCCATTTTTTTTTCAAATTATTGCATTGTCATCCATCCTTGATACGTGTGCAAAGTTTCAAATTAATCAGACTTCTGAAAATTAGTGAATATTATGCTCAAAGAATCCGTTACATACGTCGATACAACCCAAGCTAATAAAAGAGTGTTAAAAAGTATAAAAAGGAAAGGAGTTGATAAAACAATGGCGGTGCATATAACGAAATATGAAAATGAAATCTAACATTAAGACGATCCTTTAGTGCATTGTATTAACGAAAAAGAATCTTTTACTACTTCGAAATTTACATTTTTGACTATGTTAAGAAACAAAGTGGCCTGCCTACCTAATCTGCACTGGTTATCTCGTCAGTAAAGTGATTATGTTTAGTTCTTGCGCAAACTATGCGCGGCATCACAAATCCCGATAAATTAATTTAATCTGAGTCCTCGTGAATACTCCGTAGAACTGTAATCATACGCAAATTTTAAATTCTTAAAGTTGTTGTTGTCGAGTAAAATACTTTTCAATTTACTGAGCTTTGTTTTGTTATTAATAAGAACATTCAAACGCTTTTTTAAATTAAAAAATTAAAGAAAGTACTGCTCTGTTATTCTACTTCCTTTTAAACAATGTTGAAAAATGTAAAGAAATAAATATATTGTTGATAAAAATTGACAATCGGGCTAGCTATCGAATTGAAGGTTATTCTATTTTTCATATTGGAACCTATGGGTCACACTTCAGTTCACATTTTTTTTTGGATCGGTTAGAGGGTTTCGGATATTACCTTGTATGAACATAGTTACATACATATATGAACGTAGTAACACGTAATTTAAGTTTTAAACTCAAAAAAAAATATATATATATAAACTTAAAAAAGTAGTATTTAATTAAAAATTTGTAATTTTGTACAGCGCATATCTCCAAATAACAAATATTGAAACACATTTTAAATATAATGGATCATCATTCTATCTATCACTAAAATATTATTTTAGTACCACTAAGACAATCACTTAAACACGTTACTCTTTTGCTGTGGTCATCATCTTTTTATATTGCATTCAATGATTCGTATCTATCAACGTTATTACATATCACTACTGCATGTTTCTTGCTGAATAAACTTTATATTTGTGAATTAAATATTACAACAACAGTTGGCATAAAAATTCGTGCAACCAGAATCCTGCCTTTTGACTTTTTCAAGTCATTCTTTCTTTATTGTTTTCAGAAACAGCTATATACATTTAAACAAGTTCGGTTGAAAAATAACATAAAAATATTTTGAAAGTGATAAGTTCTAGTTATACCTTGTTTGATAAGAAATATCATATCATACAATAAAACGGAATGAACTTAGAAGAACTCGTGACATAACTTATTATTATAAAAACTGTCAAGGCAACGTTCAGTATAGATAAATGAATAAATTATATTCATCCGCGCCTTAGAAATTCTAGAAAAATTAATATCTGAAATGATAGAAAAATTAACGAAATACTTCACAGGAGACGATCTCTTTGATAATTCCCTAAAAGGCATCTTGGACGAAAGGTGATTAATCTATTGTTAAAATTAAATTTATTCTGAACGAATGCTAATGTATTCATTCCTTTTCATCAGTTGCTAACGAAAGTAATTTGAATGATTCATTGCAAGCTTTTTTGATAGAGCAATTAATTGGCATGGAATTTCTTTTAAAAAAGTGAGGCTTTGTAAGTGGACTTCGATAATATGGTATAAATCCGTTTATACTTGTCCAATAGTCCTTCGTAGTCGACTGCTGGTTACAGGTCTCACTTAGAGTAGGTATGGTTGATATTCTTTGACTAATAGATTTATTCCATATTTTTTATAGATATATTTACATAATTAACTATACTTAATGTAACATTGAATGCCTTAAAACTTATTAAAATAAACGACTAAATAAAACAGTCTACAGCCGGTACGTGGCTATGCTACCGCATAGTGTCAAGAAAGCTGGCCCTTTCCGCTCTAAATAGCGATTGAAATTCTTATGACAAACCAGCAGTGTTAATAAAACTTCTGAATAAATAAAAAATGGCTCTCGGACGCTATGGACTAAAGCATTCAATACCATTTATTTGTATTTATAGAGACTACAGAAACAACATTAAGTCGCATTATACGTCTACATCCATAAAATTCAATATTGTATAGCTGTAAGTCTTTCCCCATAATTGCAGGAAATCTGTACTTTTATTTCTTATAAGTGCTTTTCGAATGCGAATTGAATGCGAAGTTACCGACCCAAACATATTTCGTATGATTTAAACTACCGTTTAACAACTGAGACACACTCCAAAACACAGAAAAAGTAAACAAGAAAGGTAACCACTAGCGGTCACCCATCCTACTCCTGACCTAACCTCCGAAATTGCCTAATTGTATCAATTGCTTCAGATCTACAGACACAGCGGGACTACGCGCCATTTAGTTCCAACAAAAGGGCTACTATGTTCCAAAACCAAGCCATTTGGAGGGTACAAAATAACTGAATATTAATAACCCAGAAAATCGCAATCAAAGTTCTCCGCCTCCGTAATTACTAGAGACTGAATTTGCAGCTGCCTGAAACGTTCAATAAGATAATATTTAATATGTCGACACCACAGAACAGAGAACGAATAGATACGTTTTCCTTCACCGCTAAACTAAATATCTAATATATTTATTTATCTATACATATAATAAAACTGTAACTGATCGTTGTCTGTACAAGGCATATACATACATACATACATACATGATCTGATGATGAATCGTAATGAGCTGCCTTTATACGCAAAGCAACCGAAAACAATTTAATTTGGTTTTGTCTGTTTGTCTTTATATCTGTATGTCTGTATGTATCTGTATCTATATGTTAGTATGATTAGATTTCAGTTTATATTGCGGTGGGCTTCAGTTAACATTTCGTGTTTTAACAAATCAGTTAATAAATAAAGAATCTATGTCAATTTAATTCAATCATCACCGACGAAGTCGTGGGCACAGCTAGTTAGTATCTAATAAATATTTAATCTGTTATCGATCTCAAATAGAAAGAAAAAGTAGAAACGTCTTACATCAGTAGGTCGTACTAACAATAGTCTTCAAACCAGAACACACCAGTTATATAGTGCTATCTAGTTAATATTTCTATCACCTTTTAAGCAAACTTTAAGGAGAATTTTATAGTTTATAGCACCTTCAATATAATGTCAGGAATGTCATTTTTATTACATATCGATTCTATGGTCGCGCCAACAATCTCGTTTCTGTTCGTTTAGAAGCATAGTGGACAAGTGGTGGACAAGTCCTATAATTGAGATGTCTCCGTTGGCTACTGCGGATGAATACAGACAAGTTATTGGCAAGACAAGGGTTAACTTTGACTTCGGCTCTCATGTATTGATTAGATCGGATCAGCGTGGCAGGCGGCACTAAGCTGGAGCTTATTTCTAGACTGAAGAAGCGCCGACAATTTACTAAGGTATTGTATTTTTAGCATCTGTGTATCATCTACGAATATACAGATGTAGTGTCTTGTAGCGACGACGTAAATAGTTTTTTTCGCTAGTAATCCATATAGACTAGTACGTACAGCAGATATTTATTTATTTACTTATTGCATCCAAACTTATATCTAACATTACAGGGCACCCCAATGCGTTAGATAAGTACATTTGAATTACATTTTACATTTATATTCTTAAGTCTATTTATATCTGTTTATAATATTGCAAGTAGCCTTTGTGAACTCATGCAGTGTACAACTGAATAAATCAATATCAACAGCTGCAGTGTTAAGTGTACGGAGTGCACGTGTGATATGTACAGATGTGTACAGATGTGTACAAGCCGCAAGCGCGATGCGCCGCGCAATAGACGTTAGTGTACGCCGCAGAGAAAGTGTTAAGTTATCGTTAATTATCAGGTATACAAGATTGATCATGATACATAACTAAATTATTAATGATAAAGAATACATGTTGTAAATACAATCTTATCTTTAAAATTACTATTAACTAGTGTAAGTTACTTATTTTAACTATAGTTATTTTTCATTGCTGTTCAATTAACGTAGTTCAATGAAACGTACAGTCCCAATGCTCACTTCCAATGTAATGTAGTAGTGTAAAAATTGTTACTTCCATAACAACCATTTTATAATAAAAATGTCTCTTTTGTCGTTAAAGAAGTATAACATTTAACACGTGTCCACAAATTCACGCTCGTTTTTTGTAATATTTGGAATAAATTGTGGTGTCCAAATTTTTTTCATTACCATCAAATTATACTAACATGAGTAAGTAAAAAAAACATTTTTATGGAAGTTACTAATTCAAGGAAATATTAATATTAACATTTTTCCCGATTCCTACAAGAAATTTTCCTAGTATCTGCTCTGATTCCGGATTTTCCGATACTGTCCTACTTTAAAAACTTTGTAGATATACAAGCTTAATTGTGGGCTACTGACTCGCGAAAAACCGAGATGGCGATTTGCCAATATCGTCCTAAATTTTTACTAAATAACGAGTATTCATAATTAACGGTTTTTAATAGACGAGATTTCGAATCACTTGCATAGCTAGTGGTCACGGTTCAGCTGCTGTGTTAAACCACGGCTGTGTAGACGTGACCACGAGCCATGCAACTAGTTCAAAATATCGACAATTAAAAAGCGTTAATCGTGAGTACCCGTTATACAACAAAATGTATAAATTCCGCGATGATACTAAGTTAAAATCGTATATGATTGTACTTCTTTAAATTCTCACATAACATGAAATACGTTCTGATTGTTTAAAGAACAATAAAATTGACGGTGACGCAGAGTCATACTACATAATAACGTAGGTGTTTGAATGTAATATGTAGCGAAAAAAAAGAAAGGCGGGGTGGGAACGCATAAATCTTTACAGATGAGGAGAACACTTTAGGTGACGTTAACTTATTGACTATTTTTGGATTGGACTGAATAAATGTTTCAAATAATCGTATGAGGCGCGCGTAGTTTTATTTACTCCCAAAGCGAGTAGTTCCAGAAAACAAATGTGTTTATAAAACCAACACTAGACTATAATAATGTTTACTGTAACTATATGTTTTAAGATTTTTTGCCATGTTCCTTGCCACCGTCTTTTAAAATGTGTGTTGGGACGATCCAGTTTTATATAATCTAAAGCACGTTTTATAAAACGAAAAGTGTCTATTCGGATCTATAATGACAAAAATGAAAAAAGTTTCTTTTTTTTCTTTTTTTATAATGATAAAGGAGTAGAATTGCTTTTCCTGTATTAAAAATGATAATCTATATAAAAGAGTAACTGTCACGAAAATAAAGGCAGAGAAAAAAACCTCAGAAGTTGAAATTCAGAAATTTTGTGTACAAGTTTTTTATGTGGCGGAATTGTGCACTAAAACAGGAATCTTAGAAATCAAATACAAAACAGAATAAAGTAGGAAATGACTATTTTAAACATTTTTTTTAAATTCTTTGTATAGATTTCTTTCGAATACGGAACACGGAACTTACATATACCAAAGATTCCAATCTAGACTGATACCTGTACCTGTATTATGCTAACCTGACAAAAAAAAATCTCGTCATATGCTTGGTTTTAGGGTAAATAAATCTTATTAAACTTTTTTAGTATTAAACGGGTTAAAATGCTAAAATCACAGCGTTTGTTGTAAAAAGATTTTTTTAGGAACGTATAGTAGATAGTTGTAATTATATCTAAAAAGGCTGAAGATAAATTCATTTACATATTAATCTTTTCTAACTCTACAGGAGTCCCTATATTTACAAACGGGACACTGTCAATACCACGTCCAGTGTTAGCATTTATCCCGAAATCGGTTTCGTACAAAGCTTTAAGACGATAATAAATGTTTTCATAGGATTTCACACAAAAGAAAAAGGTCCGAAAACCCGAACGGATTTAATCAATTTGTTGATAAAAGTTGGTCCGACTCCCGAAAAAAGATTTATTAGTGTTCTTTTAATTTAGTACCGGTCAGAAGATGGTATGTGAATTTCGTACTGGGTAGCGTATCGATTACTTTTATTTTGTACAAGCTATTTAGAAATTTATCGTAGACGGCCATGAAATTATAAATTCATAACGATCTTGATGCGGTTGCTGGCTATAGTTTAATCAAGAGACCATCTTGGTTGTTAGCAGTAGCAAGGCATCTTGCTACTGTGGTATGTTTGACGTCTGATAGGACTTTTGTCCTGTTTGAGAATAGATATGGGCTGCAGCGACCAATTGACATTCATGTAACAAACAAAAGACATTAAACATTTAACTTTTAAACTGCATAATTCCTAACTACTTTTAATCATGATGTAATAGAACATATGTATATCCATAATCGCTTTTCGTGTATTCCTAATCGTTTTCATCAATAAACTAAGTGATTCAAGATGATTTTTTATATATATTCCATGTAGATTATACCAGAGAATTTGTATTATGATGTATAATTTTGATATCTCATTCAATGCGTTTGAAAGAAATTTAGAAAAGTCGAGCTTCCTTATATAGCGCCGTTCCTGATAAACCCCTGCTTACAAATACAAATAGCGTATAATTAAACTAAATTGTTCCAATGTTTTAAGAGAGTAATAAGGACATAGGAATATATGTACATACAGGAACGGATACACATAACATAAACCTTCTTTCGAACTTCGACAGTTGGGTAAAAAACTATCAATCTAAAGACTCTTCGTCGTAAAATACGTAACTATGTTACGCACGCAGCTGTGCCTCTAGAAAAGGCAGTTTTTCACTAACGTGCACGCAATTTTCCGCTTCAAATAACCAATAAGAGTGAAATAATGGCTCGGCGAATATAATATTAGGCCATGATTCAATCCGAATACCAATATCTTTAATACTTTAATTTACAACGTTGAAAACCTTTTCCTATAAATTTTAGCCTACAGCTCTATTCTTATTACATGTACATGGACATATTTAGTAATAGACTTTTATTGTAAGTAATATTTTCTTCTTCAATAAAATGTAACGTAACTTTTACTGTCGTCGAACAAGATCGTTCGATTTAAGTGTAATCAAAACAGTTACACACTTAGACTGCATTTTTAAACATTACATTACACGGAAATAACTTAAGATATTTTGCATAAAATATATCCATCGATTCGTGTTTTTATTTATTTATTTTATTTATTTATACAGAAATCAAAGCCAACATAATAGTTTAATAAATTTATATCAAAGAGAACACTATTATACAGAATTTCGTGTTTCGCTTATCTCCATACAAAAAACATCTTGCGAAGCTGTGATAATATTTTCCAAAAGACTATTATGTTTTTATATGCAATAAATTATTTCGCTTAATCTTATAGAGATGATATTGCATGAAGTTTTTATATCGCTTTATCCTATTGTAGTTGTTCAAAATATAAAATATCAAAGTAAGATTACAATAAGTTTTTCTTTTTTTTATTGCGAAAGAGTAAGAAACGGGCATGCAGGCCACCTGGTGTTTAGTGGTCACTGCAGCCCATGGACAA
>DWON01006924.1:0-13417 GCA_018251015.1 Phocides pigmalion okeechobee
CCCCAACCGAAACACAATACATGAAGAACATGTTGCTTTACGGCGGGATATGAGGGTGGCTGTGGTGCCGCCCCGGGCGAGCTCTAACGACTCTACCACCTTTAAAGCAGTTGCGGCGTCCAAGCCGCAAAGAAAGTACTACGGTTCTCTATCAAAATTTACGTGTGAACGACCAATCAACTTGATCCGCGATAGAATTTTCGATCTAAAAAGAATCTCATAATTAGTAGGACAGTAACGGGTTGATCGTTATAAACTTGAACAAATCGCAATCCAACCAATGATATAATTTAACATTCGATATACAGCCACAAAACACTTACAAGCTAACACGGACTAAGTGACCAAATAAGAGTCCCAACAGACGATTAACACTATTAATTTGAGTTTAAGTATATATTTGTTAAGTATTAAAACTGCAGTTTGGAGGGGAAGTACCAGCGGTCTTATAATCTCAATTGATTTCTCTCTCATAATTGATTGACATTTTAATTATGTACCGGGTACTCACGATTAACAATTTGTTATTTTTGATTGCTGATATCTCGAAATTAAAAATTAATAATCGTGATTACCCGGTATTTGAGAAAAACGTATAAATTCCGTGATAATATTAGTTTGAGACCATATTGATTGTCATGTCAAGAAAGTAACGTGTTTTTAGATAATGTAATAGAAATTGAAAATTAATATGCAACCCACTTGATGTTAATTTAGAGTTGCGAACGGCGGCACTAGACTGGAAATGTTTTCTCTAGACTGGAGATGCTGCGACAATGTACACAGTTATGATGTTTGACAGCATCCGTGTAGCGCCTGTGAATAAAAAGCCGCTGTGTTGGACCGCAGTCTTGTAGTGGATACGTAAACGCAGTACTTCTGTTTGTCCGTAAGCTTGTACAGATGTGTATTAACACAACAGTATTATACAACCTGCATGTGCTTTACACATAGTTAAACACAACAGTTTTATTTCTCACAATTAAAGTGTTCACTTTGTACCGCCTGAACATCTGTTCATAAACTCAAAACGGCAATAGATCTCTGCGATAAGTCATTGATGCATTGCTGTTACAGAGGATGACATTGGAATGTCTATTTCATTATATCTACTTTAACAAACCCTCGAAACCAAAACAGCTTCTACACCAGTGTTACAATATAGACATAGACAACGATGGTACCTCCACAATCAATCCACAAAAACAGTAATGGAAGTCTTATTAGGTCACTTGGTCTATGTAATAAAATAACAAAGCTACAATTTGATAACCTATCTACTCCACAACTAACATCATTTGTCCGATGCATTACTCGAACTGATATTTCGTGTCCGTTTGCCACTGCCCGTTGCAGATTTGTTCTTAGGACGTTTCCTATCACTGTCGTCCTCACTAACACTGTTACACTTTAACTTCGGGCTCATCATTGAGTCGGAGATGGAATCCCTCTGCGACTTTTTTCTTTGACGTTTAGGAGCTGTCTCTCCCATGAGCATTTCATTAAATAATCGCTGCCTGGCTTCCCAATAAAGGTTTTGTCTCTGCATGACTTCTGGATGTTTTTCCTCGAATGTTGTGTCCGGTGGGATCAGCAGCTCCCAACCGGTGCTAGGGTTGTACTTGGCTACTGATTGCATGATCTGCAGCACCTCTTGGGGCGGCAGACGAACTGCTGCCGTCACCTTCCGCCTGTCTATGTACGTGTGCTGCGTGAACAGATACAGCTGGAAAATAAAACATTGATGTTAATTGAAAACTTCTGTCAAAACGTAATTAATTTGTGATAACTAGTTTTTTATTGTTCATTTTGATATTTTAGTAATTATGTAGGTATATATAAATAAGGTAGGTATAAATGATTCATAATTGTAGCAGCTCATGCTACTTACAAATTATTACCTTAAGCTTTGTGCAGATAGACAGACACAATTCGAGATTCAGTGCCCCGAGCTACAGGCATCAGATCCACGATTGGTACTGTCTTTACCATAAGGGCATACGGGACTTTTGCCTAAGGCCCCTACCTAACGGAGTTTCGAAAGACCAATATTCATTATTAAATTTTTGTCTACTTACTTGTTTTTATTTTGTGGATACCTTAGTATCCAAAGAATTATTGTCAACATTTCTCAATTGAAGTATTGATCGATTACCCAAACAATGTACAATTTTTTAATAATTAAACAATGACCACTTTAATGATAAACAAGTGGAATAAACACCAAAAACCTTTTCGAGAGGTCCCCTTGTTCTCATAAGTGGAACAAAAAATAAAATACTTTTTGTATGCCCAAAGCCTCCTGCGTTCCTAAAGACGGTTTATGGCGCAAGTAGGACGACCGGTTGGGTGGTCGTTGGGTTTCCGGTGTAAGAGGGTCAGTAAGGTGAGTTACCACGTGGTCCCTGGCGGCCTGGTGCAGCGCGGAGGGTGCGGGCGCGGAGCGCGCGGCCCACACGCCGCGCACGCAGCAGGCGGCGGCGCTGAGCGCGGCCAGCAGCGCCGCGTCGCCCGCCGCGCCCTCCGCCACCTTCAGCAGCGACCGGATCTCGTTGAACGTCAGCAGCTTCGCTGCAACCGCACCGTACAACTTCATACTCACATACTGTCATTCCTACGTCGCAGCGCTTCATGCCGCCGTTAGTCTGGGGTTAACACTTTAGATTGCGGCGCACATATATTACATAGAGCTGTTTTATTTAGATTGGAACTGGTTGCTTAACACTTTCCCTGCGGCGTACAAAACTGTTGTGTATTGCGCGGCGCAAAGCTTACGGCTTATACACACACGTGTTGTACGCACAAATCTATATGAATTTACGTCTGCACTACAAAACTGAGGACGTACATTACGTCTGTGTATTCGGAGATGATACACAGATGCTAAAAAAATAAAAAATAAGCTCCAACTTAGTGCCGCCTCCCGCAACGCTGACACGATCTAATATATATAAGCCTCAGTTAAATCTTAACTATCACATGTTCTGTGTCACAGGTGTAAGGTGATAAAGTTTTGGAACTTTCGTTGTAAGTAGGCTGCATCGACCACTAAATATCAAGTAGTCTGCACGCTTATACACTTCTCCTCTAACATAAAAACAAACAACTTACCATTGGTCAACAGCTCCTTAATCTGATCTTGCAACGAAACCTTCTTCTCAGTTTCCAGCTCGTCTTCCTCGTGTGGTGGCACCAACGCCCTCACGTACTCACTCGCGGGTAACGTCAGGGCGGATCCATCGGAGGAAGTCGCACTAAACAACTTTAGACGTTCTAGCTGTTGGCGTAAGATAGAAATTAATTTCTGAGTTCAGACATATCTTTTTAAAATCCATAGACAACTGGTTAAAAAAATATGTATAATTTTAATCTGCATTCATATAGCAGCCATTTTTCTTGGAGATTGTTACCACTACATAGATATTTATAATGGAGACATTTTATATGAACCAATATGCCAGGCTGTACAGAAATTACCAAAAAATACATTAATTAACACCGACTGCGGCAGGAATATATTAGATGGGGTCACTTGGAGCTGTATTTCAGTGAATTGAAGGCGCATCTCCAGTCTAGAGAAAACAGCTCCAGCGCCGCGCCGCAGCGAATGTGTTAAGTGAACACCCTTATCACGAACTGAGGCATGAAAAATCCTAGTCACTATGCATGTGGGGTAACAGTACAAGTCATCAAACAGTTTTCTAATGTGTTGTGCAATTTTTTTTTCTTAACTAAAAATGTTCATAAGAACAACTTTAGTCTTTTTGTAGATTTATTTGTTTCTAGCTGCTCTCCAGATGTTGTTTTGTCCATATTACAACAGTTATTGCAGCAGTTTTATTAATTTATATAAACCATAAATCATTAACCTCGGCATGATCGCTCTCAGAGTTCTTCCACAGGGCGTCGAACCAGGGCTCCTCAGAAATCCGCTGCGACATTGTTTCAAAGGACTTTTCTCTCGCCTTCTTTGCAACTTCAGTCTCTTGTCGTGCGAATTTCACTGTAATCTGCATCAATCAACAATCAGGATTTTTCTATACATCTCTATATCTCTAATTATCATAAAACAAAGTCCCCCGTCGCGCCTGTCTATCTGTTCGTGATAAACTCAAAAAGTAATGGACGTATTTTCTCAGTTTTCGACAACAGATAGAGTGAATCCTGAGGAAAATTTTAGGCATAATAAGTTAAGTTTTTTTTATTGGGCCAGAAATTAAATAGTTAAATTCAATATAGTAATTAATTCGTCTTTCGAATAAATGTTTCTAATTGTTCGTTTTTGCATCTAGGTAATGACTGGAAACATGTATCAAAGAAAAATAATGTAATTAAATGTATACTTTTTTTATTTACCCGAGCGAAGCTGAACCGAGTCGCTCTGTGAAAAATGTGAGAAAATCCATTCAGTACTTTTTGAATTTAATATGAACAGACAGATAGACAGACGCGATGAGGGACTTTATTTTATAATATTTAGAAGAGAAGAGATTCATTTTCGATATTTTAGAGATATCCTTTTAGAGCGCTGCATAGCCCCTCGTGCTCCCGCAAAAAGCCCTGGTTACATATAGTAAGCTTTGCATAAGAAACCTTATTGAATCTCTACATACCTGTTGCGCTTCTGGTTCTTCCTCATCTACTTCATCATCAGCTTTGCTCTTTTCTACCTTCCGCTTGTCTTGCTTATCGTGATACGAATATGAAGGCCTCAGCTGAACAATTCCTTGAAAATATTTGAACAAAATAAAACTACCATAACATGACTTTCATTTAGGGCTCTATCACAAGGCTTGTATGTTCAGTAGACACAAGGAATTATGCGCAATCGATAAACACTTGGACTGCACACAGACGCGACTTGAACTGTGCAAATTCTACTGCAGTTGACTCTTATTTGTGTTGGAAAAGTGGTAAATGAGCATTTAGGATATTTAATGTTATGTGGTCTCTGAAGTCCACGAGCTACGCCCAAAATCAGACGCGACTCAAAGCCTGCGTGACGTCGTACATAGATGGATTATAGCTCTTGGAAACTGAAATAGTTGCTTCGTCTGAAAGAGTAATGGGCAACCGCGTCTCTCCAACCAAAGTATAAGAACTACATACTTTATGGCGGACAATGAGGGCGACGGTCCTACCGTCAGATTCGAAATATAGTCTCACCGTTTTGCAAATATTGCGGCAAATATCTATGGATTGCGGCGTAAGCAGTCGTAACGAAAATTGATGGCAAACGTGCGTAGTAAACTGCATACTCGTGAGCTACTTCAATTTCATAGAAAAACCAAGCAAAAGGCACTAATTATGTCCTTAAAGGTATGTAACATCTAAAAACTAGGTAAGTACTCGTCTTCGATTTTAAAATAAAAGACACGCATACGTGATGATTGGTTGTCACATTAACTATACGACATTTAACATTAACACTTTCCTTGCGGCGTACAACAGTGCTGTTTTACTTAGCGTAACGTGCTTGAGACTTGTACACACCGTTGTGTAAGTACAAATCTGTACGGATTACGGGCGATAAAAGTGCTGTATTTACGTCGGCGCTACAAGACTGGGGCGGGCATTACGTCTGTGCATTAGTACACGCTACAAGGATATTAAAAAATACAATATTTCAGTGAATTATCAGCGCATATTAAGTCTAAATACATCTCCAGTTTAGTCTAGCGCTTCCCGCAACTCTGACTTGATTTGACATGACATGAGCACCGCAGTCAAGGGGTTAATAATTAATAGAAAACCTTGTATCGGTGTGCAATGTAGCTCCTTGTCCTGGAGAATAGCGACCGCATAGTGCCTGGTCTCTGCACACGGGCCACTGCTCTCGTAGACAATTTTGTCCATAATTCCATGCTTGAAGTATTTCCCCTTTTCTTTTTCCTTATCTCTCGAGTACCGAGGTTCCTATTCAACCAGGATGTACCCAAAAACTATTAGTATAAACCAATTGATTGATATGATATGAGAAGTAAATTACTTGTATGCACTTCTGACTTTGGAAAATAAGATCATTATGAATTAATTCATTTAATTATCTTATGGGTTACTTAGTTAAACATTACATTAACGCAGATGTTATAAAGAAGTCTATACTATATACTTAAAGTCTGTGTAATGTTTGAAATGTATGCAATGTACTCAAAGACAAGTTTCATTTACAAATGCACACTTGACCAGAATAAGAAACTTTAATTTTAATATACATATTTTATCAGTTGTTTTGTTTATTTTTACTTTTTTTAATCTTGTTTATTTCACAGACATTTGAACTCAGCAGTGAGACATAGAAAAATTGAAATCATCTTGACTATATATTCACTTTTCCCTAATGTATTGTAGTTTATAGTTTCTTTGGGCACACCTTCTGCAAAATTAGTTACCTTATGGATAAAGAGCTTTGTAAAGATTTTTTTAACTACACTTGCAGAGAGAATGCTCGCTGGAAAAGGGATACCTTCTTTATTTCAGCCTTAAAATCAAAAAAATTATAATCATAAAAACCAATTATGGTTTTAAAGCAGGCTGACTGCTGTACTCGAAGTACAAAGGCAGACCTATGTTTTCAAGGTTTCCATCTTCAATTTTGGAAGTAGCAATGCATATAAGATCATTTTGAGGTAAGACAGATTCAAAACATTTAGATACATTTAAAAAACTGTATAATTAAGTCAGTTTAAAAGTGGTAGAGCCGCTAGAGCTCACCCAGGGCGGCACCACCACCATCTCATAACCTGCTGTAAAGCGACATGTTCTTCATGTATTGCGTTTCAGTTGGGGAGGTGTGGTTGCCGGATACACATTATTAAAGGTGACCATCTTCGTCCTCAAGAGTAGGAACGCATCTGCATCCATTCTTAAATAGAACTTTTGTTCTATTTAAGATTGAACGTGGTTTATTAGTTGAAAGTTTAATTTGTAGTAGCATATGTTTTTATATAATTTAAAACCACAATCTTACACATAAAAGGCAGGCTATGGTTAAAGTTGGATTGCACACTTTTGTACCACATCTTTCAAACTATAAAACTTATATAAAATTGCAACAAGCTTCTGCTATAAAACATATATAGCAAAATGTATTTCTACAATTTTAATACCAGCTCAGGTTTCCAAAAATATAAAATAAGTAGCTGATAATAAAAGCAATAAAAACAAATATATTTAATGACCGACAAAAAAAACAACTGAGAAATCTTTACACAAGTTCCATCATGTGATTCCAAATTACCTATCTCTTAGTAACTTGACTGTGCATCCCATAATAACATTAAATTCGTGTATAGGATCTGGTATTACCAGGGACCATCAGTATTCAGGGCTAGTCACTTGCCCTGAATTGCATCATACAATTCTTAAATGCCTAGTTACCTTTTTGTAATATCATATACAAGCCATTTTTTTTTAATTATTAGGATCTGACATAGCCTAGAGTCTATCAATGTTCAGGGGTATCTGCCCACCCTGGGTTGCATACAGTACCAAATTACCTGTCTTACTAACTTACTAACTTTTTTTAATAACATTTTATGTTACCTGAGGTCCGTCAGTATTCAGGGCTATTTGCTCACCCTTAGACGAGCAATATCTTTCGCTGTACGTATCTAGGCCAACCTCCAGCCTAACCATTTGGTTTTTAGGTTTCACTGAAGCATTTGTGACCTTAATATTCGTCCAGTCTCGATTAGCAGGTCTCACGGGGTACTGATATATATAAAGGTTCTTTGCCAACGCTTGGGATAAAAATACAGGTATCTGGAACAAAAATAAAGACCAGAAACTTTAAAAACCGTAACATTTTACACAATAACATAACCTATTTGTATACCACGTTGACGAAAGCATGCCAAGTGTTCATTACCTCCTGTACCACTGGGTCTTCTTCCTCCATTATGTATTTTTGTTCGCCCGCAATTAATTTCAATGCATTTCAAAAATATGGTAAAATTACTTTTACAGCCAGGAACACGCCAGCTCTCTATATGACAATTGTCACTAATTAACTGACAGTTTGATTGACACCTGGTCCTCCTGTCAAAAACGGTAACACAGGATATATATCACGTTTTAAATTTAAAACATTATAATTAATTATGTTATTGTAATTTTGACCATAATAATATATTTAATTAATTATTTTAGGACATTTTTTGACATTCTAACATTTTAAATAAGTAATATTAAAAATAATAATGTAAGACCTTTATGATAATATTAATCGATTTTTTTGTGAAAATAACTATGTAAGCTGTGTTCACCTGTAATTGCAAGAGCACGATTGAACGATATATTGTGAGCTATAAATTAAGGAACGATATGTGTATCTTGTGTTGATGAAACATAAATAAATAAATAAATAAATAAATAAAAAGTAGGAACGAAACCTATATGTATCTATGGTTTAACGCTAACACTATATTAATTTGGGGAAAACTGACTAGGAACATTATTACCGATTTTTTTGATATTAATATAAAAAGAAAGCAAAACAGTTACATAGATGATTTATATGCAAACTGGCTAGTTTTTTCAGTTCAATTTAAAATCAAAGCAGTTGACAAAGAAGACAGAAAAAAGTCTTATCAGGACATAAGTTTATATTTATAATTTTGCGAAAACATTACATTTTCCAGAAGTGATAATGTTTAGATCTTTTTAATAATATGAATATGTGTAATATCTAATACTGTTGTTAAATAATTAATATTGTTGGTATTATACATTTAAAACAAAGTTGTATCCGACACTTTTCAAAATGTCTGATATGATAATAAATGGTAAAACAGCTAATGTCATATATTGTTTAATTTTGATATTTTATTAATTAATTGCATCGTATTATAATGTTTTAATCGGTGTTCTTAATCTATATCTTTGGAAAAATAGATGTATTATTTATTAAATATTTTTATAGGTATAAACAAATGTTATGAAGGTTATTATTTTCATTTGTAAATTATTTTATTCGCAGATTCCGTACCTGTAGATAGGAAATGGAACGAGTTAATAAAGTATAATATATTTATTATGAAGTTGGTTGAATTTGTAAGTATTATTCCGTATCATTTTAAATTATTTGTCGAATTTTCATTAAAAAATCGTTTATCTTTGTAGGTAATCGCACTTACTATAACTTTATTGCCAATTGCAATTCCAAAGCCACAAGGACACATGTATTGCATTTCTACAGGTCCTACTTTAATTATTTCACTATTGTTTATAATTTTATATTTACGAAGAAAAGTACCACTGTTCATGGAGAAGATGTATCTATTTTTTCAAATTTTATTTACGTTCGGTGCATTCATACAATGTTTTCTGTTGAATCTTGTTAGAGTATGGTTATGGTTAATATATGGAGTGTTTTACTTTGCATTATTAACAGCTCTGTCTCTTGATTTGTTTCTGATAGCTAATGAACGAGGTTGTACATTTAGCTGTGCATAGACGGTTTCTAATATAATTGTATTTTCTTAGAATTAAACGGTAAATGAATATCATTTTATTTTCATTGTGTAATTTATACAAAAATCCGATTTTTAACTATACTTGTGGTTATGTAACATCCCTAGTGATATCTAACTTGTACGACAGTGCAAACTGATGTTAGATTCTGACACTGTCATTTGACAATGACACATAAAACATGTCAAAAAGTCCTTTCATTTTGTAAATAATTAAATAGTATATCTTGTAAATAAATAAACTTCATTGTATGTTATTTTCATATATAATAGTCTGGAAATGTGGTTATCTAGTGACATTAAAAATGAAAATAATATGCGAAAAGTATTGAACCTATTGAAATTCCGTTAAATTCTTGTGTATAATTCTTTAGACAATCCAGTGCTAATTTAATTACGTATGCGATTCAACCGAGAAAGTACCCACCGCCACTCCCACATCTGGCATGAAGTAATGTTAGGATTTTCGCGATGACCTTAGCCCTTAAAAGCAAAGCATCTATGGTCGACTTCAAGTGGGGCTCCTGTTTTATATGGAGTTGTTTACATATGTGTAAGGGCGGCAATGACCATTTACTATCAGATGTATTGTATCCTTAATTGCTAATTCTATTTCCCAATGAAAGTATCAAGAAGTGCTAAATGAATAGCCCTCATTTCCTTTTAGGTTATATCAATGCTTCTCATGATAATCCCGTTTGTACTGACCGACGCCGGCATCATGCACTGCCTGGCAGTCGCTCCCACGCTAGTGTTATCAGTTATGTTCGTCGTGCTGTACCTAGTTGACCAAGTACATGACCTGGCCGAACAACTGTATCTTTTCTTACAAATCACTCTAAACATAATAGCATTTCTATCGGTCCTTCTTGATCAAGAGCCAACTGGTGCACTGTATGGATTGTTTTACTGCCACTTGCTAATAGCCCTCTGTATCGACCAGTACTATGTAATAAAAGAGAGGGGTTGTTCATTTTTAATGTGAAATTTAATGTACAAATAAACTCACTTTAGATATTTTCTCTAGTATTATTGTAGATTGCATCGTTCATTCTAAAACTAGTGAAATAAACAAAAGATATATGCAGTTAAAGATCAGTGGATCTTCAGAAAAGATATACAGAGATTTTAGGCCAAATCCTCCAAAGATGGGATGTTTTAACAGATTATTACAAGTTATAAAATGATCCCTCGTATCTTAGTACAAATCTATTTTACACAGTGCTTGTTTCTTGATACACTTATTTAATGTGCATATTTCATACAAAGAAATGTATGACTTAACAATAACAATAAGCAGAGATATAATTGGTAGACTAGAATATTTATTATAAGTAATCTACAGCACAAGAGTATAAAACAATGTCCCTACAATAGATATAATCTCTTTTAGGTAGTGGCCCTCCTGCTCAATATAATCCCTCATATAGTGGAGCCACTGGACGCATGGCACTGTCTGGTGGCAGCGCCCACACTAATGCTCTCTACACTTATCATGGTTCTCTATGTCGTCGATCAGATTCAATATGAAGCTGAACTCTATTACATCGTAATAGAACTTGTTATGACACTTATAGCTCTTATTAATTTATTTATCATCGGAAACATGATTGGTGCCATATATGGACTGTTCTATGTAGATCTTATAATAGCATTGAGTATGGATTTTTATTATATTTACAATGAACGAGGCCTTACATTATGATATGTGTATTAAATTTTTCTTGTGAACTCTGTTTTATTAATTTAAACTTAAATGTTAGGTATGTCACATCTACGGAAGTTGATAAAGGTTTTACGGAAAACACACAGTACCAGTGCAGACATATCAAACATTTTTATCAGTTGTTCATTAGAATGTGTATGGGCTGTGTTTGATCAGATTTAATATTAAATTGGTCAGAATTATAAAGTTTATAATGCATAACACATTTAAATTACTTGTGGACGTTTTCAGAAGATTTTTAAAGTTGACTTTTTACCAATTAATATGGATTACAGTGTGTTTTTGTACATTATATGTGTTTTTGACTTGGCGAAGTGATGCAAATCCAACAGTAACTAGCTATGATGGAAATCCTGTGATAGTGTGGTGGAAATCAAGTTTTCCAGGGACATCGGAAACTCGATATTGCTCATATAGTGTTAAGTGTGACGTTTTTAACAATGTTAACAATAGAAATGTAGACAGTGTTAAAGCATTCTTATTTTACGCTAGTAGCATTAACTTCAAAGACCTCCCATTGCCACGACGACCGAGGGATGTCATTTGGGGACTGTATCACGAAGAATCGCCCAGAAATGTAGAAGAGCTGGTGCATGAAGAAACGTTGCGTTTGTTCAACTTTTCTGCCACGTTCAGTAGATACAGCCACATTCCGTTCCCATTGCAGTATTTGGAATCAAAAGAGGCCATTAATACCAAGAAATATTTTGTACCGACGGAACAGAAGAATTTACACTTGAAAGAAATTTCTCCTGTAATGTATTTGCAGACAGACTGTGAGACGACGACAGAAAGAGACGCGTATGTAAAGGAATTAATGAAATATATTAACATTGACTCGTACGGCGCATGTCTTAATAATAAAAAGATGCCAGAAAAATTCACCAAAAATTATTTAAACAATTTAAATGAAGATGAATTCCTTGAATTTGTAGCGCCTTACAAATTTGTAATCGCGATAGAAAATGGTATCTGCGATGATTACATCACGGAGAAGTTCTGGAGGGCTATAAAAGTCGGCTCTGTGCCAATTTACTTGGGTTCCCCGTCTATAAGAGACTGGTTACCAAATGAAAAATCTGCTATACTTTTGGAAGATTATCCTACTCCGAAACTAATGGCTGACCGTCTAAAGGTTCTATTAGATAACGTTACTTTATATGAAGAGTACGTGGTACACAAAACCAAAGAAATAATAACGAATCATAAACTCATAAATGAGTTAAATACGAGAGATTATCAATTAGATGCCTTGAAAGTGGCAGAAAAATTCGAGTGTTTTATATGCGAGAAGCTGCACAGTATTAGAAAAGGGAGAGTTGTAACGGGAAATACGTTAAACCAAAGTCATTATAATTGTCCTTTGCCAATATCCGCTCTGACTTTAGAAGTCAATCCTACCAATTTTTGGGTTCACTCTTGGTATGCGGCTAAAAAAAAAGCTAAAGAAATATATAATAGGATAATGACCACCTAATTGGGTTAAATATTGAAAGAGATAAGATTTTTACATTTTTTATTATTACAATATATTTCTATATTTTATATATTATTTTGTTTTTCTTCTCCTTTACTGGCACACTCCGTCCAGAGGCGAAACAGGATACACTTGATAGTATAGTCCTCTCTTGATCACGTGAGGTATTTTCTTGGGGACCATGCTGTACATAAAAAAGTATTTGTAAAATTAATTCTAAGGACATGTAACACATTTTAAGTGGAAGTATCAAACGAGCGTGTAGTCCTATGTCTAGTGATCACTGTCACCCATGGATTTCTGTAACTATTTTTATGTACGACAGAAATTGTACACAAGGAGGCGTTAATTAATTACGCGAGCGTTTAACAATTTCAATTCGGTGTACACACTGCAGTGTATTAGTTGGCACAACGCCCTTGCGGTTGTACACACCTGTGTTGTACATACGTACAAATTTGTATGGATTGCGAGCAAAGAAAACTGTTGTGTTTATGTTTGCGCTACAAGATGGGTGTGGACATTGTCTGTGTATTCGAAGATGCTACACGGATGCTAAAAATATTACTAATTAATTAATTAATAATACTGAAGATACCTTCAGTCTTCAGTCTCCAGCTTAGTTCAGCTTCAGTTTAGCCCACCCTCGTAACCAGCCGTAAAACAACATGTTCTTCATGTATTGTGTTTCGGTTGGGGAGGTGTGGTTGCCGGATACACATTACTGGAGGCGACCATCTT
>DWON01006925.1:0-13411 GCA_018251015.1 Phocides pigmalion okeechobee
AAAGTATACAAATACTTTTTTTTTAGTTTCATGTTATACTTACTTTTTACTATTATTTACTTCTCTTTTGTACTATGTAACAGGCACTCACGATTAACGATTTTTAATTGTCGGTTTTTCAAACCAGTGACATGGCTCGTGGGCACGTCTAAACTAAACATATAGCTAAAAGAAATGTATAGGTCACATTGCCACGGCAAAAACTATTCTGTAAGCAAAGGGGCTCTTCAAACTCCCATGAGACGAGGTCTCGACATTGTGCGGCTGAGATCCCGGGCCCTTCAGTCTCGAGATCACACTTGAAAAGCGCAAAATTTTCTACCTGTAAACTATTCTTTACTTTGTGGTCTCAAAAACGACAGCGTTTGTGTTTTTTTGTAATGTACGAGTAATTTGTAGAAACGAACGAATGTTTACATACCTATAAACTTGAGCCCTGTATTTACTACTTATAAAATATATTTAAAAAAAATGTTAAAAAATGTATAGTATGTCAGTATTTACTATAATAGTTTGTACCTTAAATGTGTCCAATATTTGACAAACTTATTTTAAATAAATTTAATTAAGATACTTATAATATAATTTTGACAATAGTGTAAACTTTCCACGTGAAAAGGAGTCCGTGCCCAAGCGGTATGCCTCGAACGCTAGCTGCACTCCACTCGCTGTATAGCGATCGCAATTCTCTGTGCGATATGAACCAGCCGTGGCAGAAACAGTGTCAATCTAGATTATTAAAAAACTACTAAGTCTATTCTTTACTTAGTTAATAATTGAATCTTAACGCCGTAGTCTCTCTCTAATAATAGTCAATCACATATCTGTGTCTAGTTTGAGGCGTCGTTATATTTAATTTATATACTAATCTACAAAAGAACACAAACGGCACAAATATCACTTACCAGTAATTACGTATTTGTTCCGCTTGGCTTCAACCCTTTGATCCGTGAGGTTCGAGTACCAACAACGGCACAACGGCGGGAGAACTACGGTTCGACTGGGGAGTTACCACCGCCGCACTCGTAATCCGCCGTAAGGCATTACTTGTGTTTCGGTTGGAGAGACGCAGTAGCCGGCTACACTTTTAAGGCGAGGCGACCATCTTAGTCCTCAGGAGTGGCAATGTATCTGCGTTCCAGCTCAGATAGGATTTCAGTCGTGTTTGTCGTTGTACGTAGATGTCTATGGGCTGCAACCACGTAACATCGGGTGGTTTGCATGCTCGTTTGCAATAACTCACATAAAAAGGAAACCAAAAAAAAAAAAAAACAAGTAGTCCTACGATTGATCGACACTACTGGTGAGAATGCTAGTTCATATTTCGCGCAGAGAATTGCAATTGCTGCTCAAAGTGGCAATTAACTTCATTAATTGATGAAAGACGCGCCACCTCTTACGGAGGAAGCATTTTCAATAAGGTTCGGCCAGGCGTAACGGCAGGCTCCGGTAGCTGTCCAAGCTGGAATGCAGCGGACACTGGGTCTTAAGTCCTAAGGCCTCAGCGAGAACTCTCTGTATAAGGAATCTAGGCCTTAAGCAGGAATGGGTAGGGTTTTGATTCAGGAAGCCCGTCGTACAGTCTCTGGACGGAGAGGATAAATTAATTTAATTGCGAAAGAGTAAGAAACAGGCAGGCACGCCACCTGGTATTAAGTGGTCTCTGCAGCCCATGGACAACCACGTCCAATCTCATATAGGACAGAAGTTCTATTTAAGAACAGACGCGGATGCGTTCCTACTTTTGAGGCCTAAGATGTTCGCCTCAAATAATGTGTATCCGGCAAGCACACCTCCCCAACCGAAACACAATACATGAAGAAAATGTAGCTTTACGGCGAGCTATGAGGGTGGCGCGAATGCATACACCAGAATGTATGTACCGGATACTCACGACAAACGATTATTGATTCTTGATTGCTGATATTTCTAACCAGTTGCACGGCTCGTAGTCACGGCGAAAGTTTCGGTACATAGCAAAATGAAAAAAGGTGACAACGCTCAGAAGTAACTTTTCGGTTATATTATTTAACACATATCCGGGGTCGGACACAAACGAACACCGACCGAGCGTCATTTATCAAGTTAATCTTGATTCACTCTCACCGCATCATTTACTGCCACAGAAATCTAAAATGTCATTTCAAACTCGATTTATAGGTGCCACCCGCCGAATCGGCGTTTTTCATTTGCCAACCGTATCAAGACCATCCGTAGACCCCGTTTTAGTTTTGTCTTTATCACATAAAAAACGCGCATTAAGAAACCCATATTGCTTTTTTTGACAGAACAATTTTTTTACTTCTTCTCCTGTCTCCGGATGTGTCTTTTCTTCTTCTTGCTTATTGCCAAATTAATAAACAAGGTCTTATTTCCTTGTGAAGTCATTCTTTGACGTGAGAAAAGAGGTAGACGAGCATTGAAGTCACCTGATATTAAGTATTTACAGGCAATAGACATCCACAACCTCAAAAAATAATAAATGTCTATCTAATCTCGTACGTACATGCGCTACTACTCCTCAAGTATGATATGGTCGTCTTATTTTAATGTGTTGCCGGTAACCACACCTATCCAACCGAAATACAAGAGTCCACAGCTAACTATGGGACGAACCACCGAAAGCCTACATAAAAAATATCAAAGAAAATTCAGGCAAAATACAATGCACCAGATAGTGCATAGTTCCATACACCCTTAGGTATCGAAACTACGTCAGTCCCAGCGATAGAGCACGCAGGAATCCTAAGAGCTTTCTGATGTAGAGTACAGAGAATCAAGCAGTTTTATAGTATCCTCACGCTTCATCTGTACTCCACGTTGTCATTTTTGTTTTAATATAGCGTGTTATATATCGCTAGCTTTTCCCCGTGATTTTGCTTACCCATAACTTGATATATGTAACAAGACATTTATAGGCAGACAAACTTTGGGTCCGTATTTTTACATATATTTGTGTCCTCAGGGTTTGAATTTCCAAAATTTATTTTTAGATTTCTTTTCAGGTATACCAATAATCCTGAAATATGGCAGACAAGTTCAGTGTGTAGCGTAAGTTTTAAAGCAATTTTATAATTTCTTCTCTTACTGACGTAAAATAAAATATAACTATTTATGAACAATGATTATTTTTATAGACTTTCTTCAAACATAATGTACATATAATAAAAATAAGTGTTATTTTTTATTCATTCATATTTACATCAAAATTTAACAATCCTGTATTGTTTAATTTTTTATACTCGACTTTGTGCACAATAATTTATTTATTTCTTGTTTCGCCAATTAATAATAATAACAATATAAATTAATAACTTCGCATAAATAATTGTACTTACAATTTACGATCCAATTACTTGTGTAATCAACGATGAAAAAATTAAAATTAATTGCATTAATTAAATGACATAAAATAATAATAATAACATACCAAAATCTAAAGTCTAATTATCATATATCACGTATTCCTTTTTCAGAATCTATTCTGTTCTAAACATATTCATACAAAGTAAAAAAGCGGTATGTTTGAAATTTCGACACGTAACACCGCGCACACAAGTTAGTAAAATTTACCGGATACGTCGAAGTAATAAGTACGTTGCGAAGGAAAATCAATATAGAAGCCAAGTTTTTATATGCCGTCCGTTTTGCAACGTGACAGCTTCCAAAAATTGATGATAAAGGAAAAGAGAAGACCATTACGTAGCGTTCAGACTGTTCACCTTATAAAGGATTTAAAACATCTTTCGTTAGCGTGATTCAGGAACCAGGTATAGACATCTGTTGAGAGTTTCCAACAACTAAAAACATGCATAAATATACATAAAATAACATAGGCATGCGCAATGCGGTTCACGTCAGACTTCATAGCTTCTACAGTGCACAGTGGCGCCACGGTGAATGAACAGAAAATTGTAGCATATTTTGAATAAAACTGATTTGTTTACTAGTCTACAGGTGCGAATGTATTTACATTTAATCCTTAGAAATAAGCTAAAAACGCGATAATTATATTGAAATGGTTGCAAAAGGCATTTTTATAAAAGGATTTGTGAATTTTCAACATAAATATCAAAACCTTTACTTTGTTTTACAGATTTTAAATAGCACTTCGTAATTTTTGGAAAATATTGTTATTTTTGTTTCTATTCCCATTTGAAATTGTAATGTAATTTTAGAATATAATTTTTACAAGAGTAAAATTTTAAAGCTGTGGACTAGGATTCAAGTAAATAGCATGTCCAAAGAAGTGAATAGGATTTAAGATGTGATATAAGAGATAAATTAGTTATGTATATCAATTTGTTTTTCTTTACAGAAAATGGATATAATTCTTTTTTATTTATATAAAATTGCATTATTTATTTACGTGGTATTTACTTTAAGTCCTATCTTTACATGAATATTTTTGAACAGAATAATTTAGATTTTTCACACCTGATATTTGTTCCGCTACTCGTGCGTGGTCGTATATATTTTTATATCATTTTCGATGTTAGCAGAACCGAATACATAATACTACACTGAAATATTGTATATTTTACCATCTGTGTATCATGTACGAATACACAGACGCGCTGTCCGCCGTCTTGTTGCGCTAACGTGAACACGGCACTTTGTTCACCCGTAATCCATACAGACTTGTATGTACAACACAGGTGTATACAGGCCTCAAAGATGTTGCGCCGCGAAATACATAGCAGTGTTGTACGCACCAGGGAAAGTATTAACTGTATATAAAAATATATAGAGTAAAGAGCCATTTAGACGGAGAGAGTTTCTCGTACATTTCGATTCGAGAAGTCGTACGCTACTTTCACAAGCATTATAAATGGGCCTTAAACCTATGCCTAGCAGTAGACGTGCTGAAGAGAAGATTGTGATTGAGGACCCTCAGGTCCTGAAGACGCAACTTCTGCAATACATGTACTACGTTTTTCGTCTGTTAAATGCCGATTAAAAATTAGTTCTAAAGTTAATTATCTACAAAAGCACAAAACAACTCGAATAAAGAGAAAATTCAAAAAAACGCCTGAAGCACCCCGATAATTGAATCAGAGATTTGCATAATCTCGCTGTTTAATCACAGTCGCGGATTAAACTCGCTGGTTATCTAAAACACCTTAAATCCCATCGCCTCGAGCCCATTTGTAATGCTTTACTCTTGTTGAAGGGATAAGGGTTCTTAGATCCGCGGGAAGCAACGCAGTTTCCGTGACGACCGGATTGATGAGGGACATTAAGAAAAAGCGCGGAAGCAAATAAAAAATTTAATACTCATGTTGTTTGGCTCAGGTAGAGGTAAGGTGGATTTTTAAATAGACTTTCTTTAAGATAGATGGGAGAAGTGTAGTTTGATTGAATAGCACTGCCGCTGTCGTCATAATCTGCGTAAAAAAACTTGCATTACAGATTGAGAGGTACGGTTGTCCAAACTAACAAGCGAGGAGACCGTCTTAGTGCTCAAAAGTAGTAACGCATCTAATAGGTATAGTCCAAGACATAATAACGCATCTACGTACGATTTCATGTATATATGTGAAAGAGTAACGTGATTGACAAACCCAAAATTTTATGCACAGCCAAATTAGCTGGTCACAGATTCCTAAAATTTTGCAAGTAGATTTTTAACATACAGTAAATAAACACTCAGGAAGTAAATAAAAAATGACTGTTATTAATTCATTCATCCTTTGTTTTATAATTTATCCTAATACTTTGAAATAAAAATAGAAATTGTGTAGAAAAATTAAAATTTGATTTTCAAAGCTAAATAAATTAATACAACGACTAATAGTAAAGTAGAACGTGAAAGAACCTGTTGAGGTACCCATCAATAGCCCATAGTAGGCTGCAGTGATTGTTTATCACAGATGTCCTGCAAGCTCGCAAGCTACTCTTATTAGGTACATGAAACGTGTTCAGTATTTGTTCCTGATTATTGAATATTCGCTAAAACAAATCAGTACTATTTCACTGTAGAAATGTTAATTGGTCAATATACCGAAAATTCTACAAAGGTTGTCGTAAAATTGAAATTTAAAAATCCAAGGTTTATAAGGGCGTCTTTACGTGACAGAACTATTAACTACTGCCTTTGTTGTCGTTGCTACCCAGCAATATCTGTTCTTGGTTTTAAATAAGTCCCTACTAACATTGAAACCGGGGAGGTACCACATTTGTCATAAATCGTCGCTTTGCAATTTGTTTGTGTTTCGGTTGGAGAGCGCTTGCCAGCGAATTTATAAGCGAGTCTTAGCCTTCAGGAGTCGCTAGGTATCTACGCAAGACGTCAGACAGGACTATATTCTGTTTGAGGATGGTCGAGGTTGTCCATGGGTGGCAGAGACCATTTAACATCGGCTGGTCTGCACACTCGTACCCATAGTCTATCGACATAAAAATGAGATTGCATGAGAATTGTTTCTCTAATAGAATATAAAAATGGAAATATTTCATAAATCTAAAAATAATATTTCCCACGAACACAAACGCTTGACGCAACAAAAATAAGTTGCATTAATAATGTTTTCGCGGATTTTGCCAAAAAAACATCGGTTGCATTCTAATTGGTCCGTTATCGTTAACAAAATAAAACTGCACGAACGTACAGCGAAATATTAAATGAAAATATAAATTTTCGCAAATCAACAACCGCGAAACAGATTGGACAAACGTGACGCCATGAAATTTGTTGAACTGAAAAACGTATGATAGTAGCGCTAAAATGGTCTTTGAAAACGTTAAGCGACGCTTATCTCTTAAAAGCACCCTGCATTTCAACTACAACCTGTACCTACCTACCTTCATCGGTAAGTTGTTTACTTCAAGCTTAGTTCACGACTTCAATCCTCAACCCGTAGAAAATTATCGATTCACTTACAGACGGATGAACCGGTTCACTGATAAACGTCGCTACTCCTGACATCGAAGGTACTCAACCTTCGATGTCAGGAGTAGCAACGTACGGTGATCAACTTCAAGAACTTTGTTTATGGAGTTGGCTACGAATGTTAATGGATGACAAGGACTATTAGTTGGTCTGTTCGTTTGCTACCTCAATTTTACAAAAACCGAATGAATACCGCAATGGTATACCACTGGCCTATTAGATAAACGGAACACCAATTAACATATTTCCTTTACAAATGACGTCTTGCTATACAACCGTCCATACAAACAAAAGCGTAAACAATAAAATGTAACAATTACTAACAACGAGCGTGCAGGCCATCTGAGGTTAAGTAGTCGCAGCCAATAGACATCCACGTACGACCACAAACACGACGGAAATCGCAAAGGTAAACGGTAAAATAATCAAAAGTAACCCTAGACCACGGTATATCTAATTGTTAACAGGAAACAGTTTAAAGATGGTAGAGCCGTTAGAGCTCGCCCAAGGCGGCACCACCGCCACCTTCGTAACCCGCCGTAAAGCAACATGTTCTTCATGTATTGTGTTTCGGTTGGAAAGGTGTAGTTGCCGGATACATTATTGGAGGCGACCATCTTAGTCCTCATGAGTAGGAACGCATCCGCATCCATCCTTAAATAGAACTTCTGTTCTATTTTAGATTGGACGTGGTTGTCCATAGGCTGCAGTGATCACTTAACACCAGGTGGCCTGCATGCCCGTTTCTTATTCTTTCGCAATAAAAAAAAACTCGATTTGCGGGTTATCCAGTAACCCATCTTTTCATCGATGCACTAAAATTATTCCCATTAGAAGTATGTGTGTCAACTACATAGTTAAGTAGTAAATTTAGCTAATCCGTATCTTGTTCAGCTGCGCTATTTCTTTGAATGCTGTATATGTAGGTATACCTTTAAAGGCAAGTCACTTTGAACAAAATTGAAATGTATTGACATTACCAATGTATAGTGATAAGCTAATGGTGTATCTGTTAAATAAATTAATAAAATAAAATAAACTATACCTCCCCGTTCGAACCGTAATTCAACAAACTTGCGAAATCTATTTTTAATCCAATATTTACTATCGAACTGACTATTTAACTAAAATAAACAATTTAAACCGATAATTGAAGTTTCTTCCAATAACGTAGCGTAGTTTGTCTAAACAGTCAACAGGCGTCTTGATAGAAACTTAAAGTAAGCAATCCCGAAGTTATTGGTCAGATGAGAAGTGAAAAGCGAAACGACCAATTCATATTAAGTTGGGGAAAAGGAGTCCATTTTCAAGGAGGACAACAGCTCAACCGGGGACGTACCATTCTCTAACAATTCGCCGTAAAGCAACTATTGTGCTTCCGTTGGAAAGGTGTGATACACTACACTTTGAAGCCAGGACCATTTTGGTCTTCAGTAGCGTTGTATCTACGTACAAGCTCAGGTAGGACTTCCGATTTTTTGAGGATGTATGTGGACTTTCATGGGTTGCAGCGACTACGATTTTAGTGTTGGGAAAATATCAAATGTGCAAGCCACCTGAAGTTAGATGGTCTCTAGAGTTCATGGTTCATTCCACGTCAACCCAATCAAGACTAAAATTTTGCCAGGCATCGTGAACAGAACTCCCGGACTGAGATAATCGCCTCGCTTGTCAGTAGTCGGCAAAACACATCTCAACAGATGCGTTGCTATTCCAGAATAAGATGGTCGCCTCTAAAGGTGGGAGAACTATATTTCGACCGGGAAGGTACCACCGCTGCTCTCATAATCCGCCGTAAAGCATTACTTGTATATCGGCTACAATTTGAAGCGAGGCAACCATCTTAATCCTCAGGAGTAGCAACGTATCTACGTTCGAGCTCAGACAGGATTTCAGTTGTGCTTGTGGTTGTACGTGGATGTCTATTGGCTGCAACTGTTTAACATTAGGCGGATTACATGCTTGTTTGCTACTCTTCTCGCATGAAAAAAAAACCGCACCTCTCCAACTGAAACAAGAACTGCTTTACATCGCGTTATGAGGACGATAGTGGTACCTTCCTGACCGAACTACATATGTTGTTGTTCTACCTATGTTTTGATAGGTTACTAAACATATGAAACCTGTGTGCCGGTTTGCTAGTCATCACACGTTAAATGTTGCCAACCTAATGGTCACTAAGATGTAAGCTTCGTTTTAAGCTAACGGTGAAACATATTCCTTATACATCTATTATGAAGTCTAAGTAAATAACTCGAAGCTAGAACTCGAATGAAATCACATCTCTAAGAATAGCCGAAAGTAATTAGAAGGGACATTGAATGGTTTCGTTGACAAAATTATTTGTGTGATTCTATACCATAGACTACTGAATCATAGATCTAACCAAGATTTAACTGTTGACCAGGGAGGTACCACTGCTGCTCTCATAATCTGTTTTAAAGATTTTCTTGTATGTTTTTTTTAATTGTTATTAGAACAAAATTTTGTACTTATTTCAATATATTTCATCTATGATTATAATAAAATAGGAATAGTAAAGATATTTTTTGTCTATGATTTTAAAATAATAATAGCTCTTTCTATACTCGTAATTTTTTTGGTTTCTTCAAAACTACATTTTTAGTTTAAATATTAAAAATTTCAATTGTTTATATTTTTTCCAAACGGAAATCTTGAAGAAACTTTTTATAAATTCCTATAAAATTACTAGGTACCTTAAAATGTTACGTCCATGGGAGAACTATAGACAGCGCTGGAAGTTTCCGTCACTGACTTCACAGAGCGTTGTGAAGCAAGTTCATTATTTTGGTTGGAAAGGTGTGGTTATAATACATTTCCAAGCGACGCAATAACTTCAGTATTCTAGAATAGCGAAGTCACGATCTCAGGTAGAACTTCAATTCTGTATCAACCTCCAGGTGAATTTTCACACCGCCCTTCCGATAAGGTTTAACGACTGTCATTTATCGTTTGCAATCAGGACCAATAATGACTGAAGCAAATGATTTTAACCTAATATTATCGCAAAATTTATACATTTTTACTGTGTACCGAGCATGATTAGCAATTTTTGATTTTTATTACCGATATTTTGAACGAATTGCGTAGCTCGGGGTCATGAAACTCATACGACTGAAGCAAAGTTAGCTACTACCCATCCAAATTCCGACAGTGCCAAACGTTACTTAACTTTGTCGAATGTTTATAATCAACTGAAGTCACAGAGCTATGCGCGCTCCCAAGTGTCGACATTTGTTTAAAATAATCTTACGATAATTAAATCTGCATGCCATTTCTATTGTATTGTATTACCCGAAGATATTGCCCTTTACACAGCGGAGATATAAATGTCGCTTGTTTGCTAAATGATTTGCTATATTTCTTTGTTAGTATATGATCTTCTGATAATATTGTTACATCTTAATGTATTTACTTAGCTTGATATAGAAATTATAGCAATTCGGCGTAAAATTTTACCCTCTTTCGTAGTCGTACCCTTATATTTATAAGTTTAATTCATTAATAGATTTTTATGCTATTTATCGTCTTGATTTTAATGTGTTATTCGTTTTTTTTCTCCGAATTCATTTATTCTACTCCATGATACCTACCAGTCATTATTATGAATTAGTTATTAGTGGAAACTTCACCGAAATATGCTCTATTTTTGTACCTATTTATAAATGTACCATTGTATTGTTTGTTTCCCAAATAAAGATAAATAAATAAAGGTAAATTTACCAAATTTATATATTACATGAGCGGTATGCTCTGATGCTTATTCTACTCCATGATTATGAATCATGGGTGATAGACCACGCGGTCTATGTGTTTGATAGAGTGTAATATTTGTCATCCAGAAGGATATAAAGCGGAACGGTGTCGAGGGCTGGAGTTGCAGCGGAGGCTGCAGAAGTCAAGCGGCGCAAATATGTCTCACTAAGCAATGATTACGTAATTGTTCCGCTTGGTTTTGAAACCTTAGGTCCGTGGCATACGCGTGCCTATAAATTTTTCAAACAATTAGTACTATGTTTAACCGACACCGCTGGTTACAAGCGGGCTAGTTCATATCTCGCGCAGAGAATTGCGATTGACCGCGCAAACGTTTACATAGTTTAGGTTACACTTTTATTGTAATTCGTTTTAAGATGTATATATATATATATAATCAGGTCAGGATTGCGGGAAACGGCGGAGGTGTGATACCACGGGGCACAGCTAGTGTGGACTAAATGTTCGTTTGTTCAATAAATTGAATATAAATGTAACGATTTTCCATATTATTCCATTTGAACTACAATCATTATCACAACTTAGATCTTCGGAAATACCTGTTATAAATTTTAATCAATTAATTATCATGGTGTTTACCTAATTACATTATCAATGTGTTGAGGATTATCTTGTCTGTCAGGTGTTCTACATACGTATGTTTTACAATTATGCGTGTTAAAACACGCGATAGCGCAGCAAACGAACGCCTGATAATGGCCACTACAGCCTATTGAAATCTGAAATTAGCTGTTTGCAGATTTTTTTCTTTTTTATTATGAAAGAGTAAGAAACTGCAGCCCACGGACAACCACGTCCGATCTGAAATAGAACAAAAGTTCTATTTAAGAATGGACGTCGACGCGTTCCTACTCTTGAGGACTAAGATGGTCGCTTCCAATAATGTGTATCAGGCAACCACACCTCCCCAACCGAAACATACATAATACATGAAGAAAATGTTGCTTTACGGCGGGGTATGGGGGGGGGGGGGGGGCGCCCCCCGCGAGCTCTAACGGCTCTACCACCTATAAAATATCCATCTGAAATATGTCACATCTGTAATGCAAGCGCCGCATTATGCTTGTGTTAGAAGAGTAGCAAATAGGCGTGTACACCACTTGATTTTACCGGCTTTTGCATCCCGGTACATAGTAAAATCATTACTTTCAATTTTAAACAGGACTGTACCAATCTACCGTACGTGAAACCGTTACTGCTCCTGAGAACTAAAATGGCTACCTTTTTTTGGACGTGGAAATCACGAAATGATTCTTTCCACCCAGGGTCGGAATGAAGGGGTATTAATAAGGAAGGTATATTATGGTAGTATTATTAGGAAGACTGTTACTGGCTAATACCGCAACCTGTTCCTACTGAGCCATTAATATGGTTACCTTATACAAAAGTGAGCTGACAGCCCCGGTCAAACCTGTAGCTTATAACTATTTGAAGCGCTGTAGTAAGGTATTGATTCAGATTGAGCTTTTAAAGGTAGGAACGTCATAAATAAAAGAAGTCTATTAAAATGAATCTATAGATAGAACTATTATAGTTCTTCCAGGAACGTACTATTATCTCATAATTTTCAGGACTAGCAACCCATTTACATCTGACAGATAGGACTTCAGTACTGTTTGAAGTTGAATTTCCAAGGGACGCCGCATTTAACAAGTGGTTGGCACGATTATAGCTACGTTTTAACCCTTTGAAGTTGGATGTGAATGTACTATTGACGCATTAGTTGACATCAGGTGGCTTGTACGGTCACAGTCAAGAAGATACTACAAGATTGGACTTTGGCTATTAAGCAATGTAACATGTATCTGCTAAATTTAGAGTATGACTCTATATCAGTGCGTCTGAAGATAGAGAAGGTAAATCGTAAAATTATCGACGCGATAATCTATTAAATTTGAAACAAATTTCCGACATTGTAAATGATACAAATAGGTATATTATCAGTTCATTATGATTTTATAGGCCTCAAAATTCTTTGATGTTCTCTAAAAATCCCGCTTGTGTATTTAATGGACATTAAATAGGCAGATGGTTTGAAAATAGATTGTGTTTCGTTAGATAGAAGATAAAAAAGAACCTAAGTGCAAAATTCCAGGATTCGATTTCAGCTGTTTCGGCTACGCGTTGATTTCTGTTTCACTGCCTGACCTTGCTCTTTGAAATAACTTTGAAAGTGCTTAGCGAAGTAAGAACGGATACTTAGTTACACTACAAACTTACTACTATTACTATAAACATTATTTGCTCGTATCAAAGTTGACGGACATTGGTACAGATGTCTTGATTGTACCGGATGTAGGTAGACGACAGGGTCGCGGGTCGTATCAAATGTACTATAATTCACATCTTTACAACTATATTGATTTATGATCGTGCAATACACGTTAGTACGTTGTAAATAAATGATTAATTAATTGTTACACTATCTAGCTATAACTCACGTAATTGAGAAAGTGAATATATATATTTACGTAATTAATTTAGAAATAGCCACATCGGCAACTTTTTTTATTATTATGAAAGAGAAAGAAACGGGCATGCAGGCTACCTGATGTTAAGTGGTCACTGCAGCCCATGGACAACCATGTTCAATCTTAAACAGAACAGGAGTTCTATTTAAAGATGGACGCGAATGCGTTCCTATTCTTGAGGACTAAGATAGTCGCCTCCAATAATGTGTATCCGGCAACCACACCTCCCCAACCGAAACACAATACATGA
>DWON01006926.1:0-13411 GCA_018251015.1 Phocides pigmalion okeechobee
GTACTTAGAGTCATACTGTAATGTTGCGGCTATAAGTATTCAAATCACACAGTGCAAAAGTCATCGCATGTAATATTTAAAACTAAATTGACACACACTTCCAAAGAACTTTTAGAACAAAGACAATGGGATAGCATCATCTTCAACTTTGTTAGCGATTGAATGCGAAATGAAATTTTTATTGGTCACGTCACGCTTCGGCAATAACTTTGTTCCGATTGAGAATACGAATTATGCATTAAGTTACTTGAAATTTCTCATTGGGGGTAATATAAAATTGGTTTCGTGCCGACAAAGTAAATTCCATATAATATTAAAATTTTGCAAAAGGAAGTCAGAAAATTAGAGAAACTTTTCAGGTAATTGTAAATTCTCGTTTGGAGATAAACGCTATCAGATTCGTTTGGATATTGGCAATTGGTACTTATACAGAGAAACATGGATTCACAAAACAGCTTTCGGATGTCTGGTGGATTAGGTGGACTATGCTTTAGGTTTCCATCAATGGAGTGGAGAGATGTGCCCAGCAGTAAGATATGAAAAGACTTCCAGGGATTATATATTCGCTAACACTTGGAAAATAGGTTCCATCAACAAATCCTCCATCAACAAATCCAACATCGAAAGCTAAACAGCTTCCAAAAACAGGATTTTTGCTACAGACACAGTTTTTGGTTAGTACATAATTTCGGTAAATAGAAACTTTAAAGCTTAACAGGAATAGGAAGCGTAGTGGTAATTTATCTCGAAAGCACATTGCAAAAAATAAGATACAAATATGAAAATCCTTGTTGTTTTCGAGGGTTTAGTCGTCATCGTGTACGCTTAGCACAAACGTAGTCATCAGGGGCTAATATACATTGAAACCATACGCCAAAATAATAAGTTACAAACCTGAATTTCTTCCTTGTTGTTCAAGGCGAAGTGAGTGTTGTGTTTGTTCTGCGTGATCCAGTGTTCGATCGCGATGGTCGCTAACTAGCTAATGGTGAAACAATAGCCAAAGAATTAGTTACATACCTGAAACTCCTCGTTGTTATCGAAGGCGAAGTCGTCATCGTGTCTGCTCAACGCGAGAGGACACAACAATAGTACCACGCACGAGATGCACCCCAGACGCAACATCGCTGCCGCGCGACTGACTCCAGTCGCGACCCTCTCATAAACTCATTTTGATCATCTGTAGACAAGAAACAAAAGAGCTATTAGGAAACCGTATCATTAGCGTCGGTGTCGGCGAGACACAGTTGTTTGATAAAATATACTAAAGTCGAGCTTAACTAATGTAGTGATTGTTAAACCTTAATTAGTCAAAGTGCAGGGAATTTGTAAACATTGTTACAAGTTTAATAGTGCTTGTATCGTGTAACGATTTTAATCAAAGGGGAAAATGTTTACCAGACGATTTTCCAATGTTTGCAAGAGCGGCAAACGAGCATGTAGGCTATTTGACATTAGGTGGACTTTTGCGTACAACTTGAAACAGGACTGAAGTCCTATCTGACGTCGAGTTAGAAGCCTTGCTACTCCTGAGAATAAAGAGGTTCACCTGATTTCTAGATGTGGCCGCAACATCCCCTCTCCAATTAAAACAAAACAGTTATTTTACAGTAGTATGTGAGGATGGTGGTGTTACCATCCTAAACGGACTTCGTATACTATACTTCCTATCCTATACTTCTACCATCTGTAGAATATGTAATGCCAGCTGGGCGGTCTAAAGCTACACTTATACATATTGCAACAATACATATTACAAACGACTTAGTAATGCCGAAGACGGAAGACGGTGAGTGCGAGCGGAAACGGCTCGGATACTGTTACACAGTTAGAGAGCGTGCTTGCGCATAATGATCGCACACAAATAGCCCCAAGCTGTACTTCCCCCTCCTCCCTTCAGCATGCTGTCGCGAATCCACTTTGGGAAACGCCTTTATGTTCCTGTTAAGATTTCCTTTCAAGAAAGACTGAGGGCGCTAAACGAAGACAAATATTTTCTCTTTATTTTATTAGTCTGTATTGTTCAATGAAGTTTTCGTGCTTTTGCTTTCTTTTGATAACTTTATATAGAATCTTAATTAAATATCAACTTTAATGGTTGGTTTAACGGCGAAGGAAAACATCGCAAGTCCTGAGAATTCTCTAGAAAAGCACAAATATGTGTGAAATTTACTAATGCGTGTTTGGCCAGCATGGTGGTCTATGATCTAAACCTTTTCAATCTGAAAAAAGTCCAGTAGACAGAAAGAGAGGTAGAGCATAACTGATTGTTTCTCAGTGCGTTTGAGAAGTCTTACAGAATGTATTCCAAAAGGCGAAGATTTTAACTGGAAGTAACTCTGCGGCCCTTACTTTATCAGCTAAGTAACATTATGTATCTAAGTAATTTATGGTCTTATCACCATATTTATTGCCTTGTTTATTTGTGTTAATAATAAAAATACTTCAACTTAATCATAAGTATGTCTCAATAATAATCTAATGCATAATATTTATGAGGCGAGCCACAGTAATCTCGGACAGTACTTTGTCCGTATTATTATGGGTTACTGTCAAATGAGACAGAGATTACGTGACCGGCGTTACAATCAAGTATATCGATGGTCTAGAAGACAAATATCTTAAGCACAAATAAAGCTTGAACATTTTAATGTCAAATTGTCTTTCAAATATTTTTTTACACCGGTGTAGTATTTCATAATATTTCATATGATTACGTACGTAAATACACTCGTATGTATTGCGTAGAACAAAAAGAAATATGTATTGAATATATGTAAATATTAAAAATTAATATTTATTTACGGTCAATTATACAACTTAAACGCATCTGACAAATTACTGATTCTGTAGATAGCGTTTGCCTTCTAAGAGCATCGATATGAAAATAATTCATTGAAATATGTCTGGAGTATTTTCAATAATAATATTACATTAGGAGAATAAGATTAGTAGTTATTTGCTTGTCATGTATTGATCTGGAAATGATAAAGTTGACACTAAACTCATTAAAATACAGATGACATGTTTTATAATGTCGCCACAATTTGAAGAAATTTCGGTCACAGATCAGTTTTATAATTTTGTATTAATCATTTAACGTTAAATATATACAAGACTCAAAAGTAAGATGAAAAAAGCACTTTACAGTTTCACATTTATGGTAATGGCATGTATAATTTATAATTTAGCATTTATGGTAATTTTATGGTAATTATACCTTGTTACATTCGACTAATAAATACGATTAATGGACGCATAACATCGCTAACTTGTAGGTGTTTTATACGAAGTATTTTCATGCATTTCAGACAATATTTCAATAAATTATTTCTGAATGTGTCTGTATCTATAAATATAAAACGAAGTCCCTCGTCGCGTCTGTCTGTCTGTTCGCGATAAACTCAAACAGTATTGGACGGATTATCTCACAGTTTTCTACAACAGGTAATGATTCCTGAGGAAGGTTTTGGTACATAATACGGTTTTTTTTTAAATTGAGCGACAAATTAAATAATGACTGGATGCATGTATGCATAGGTTGTTTCATTTTGTGAAAATTGTGTGAAATAAATGCGAACGAAGTCGCGGGCACAGCTAGTCTCTTCATATTTCTGTAGCCGCGTCATATGCCAAAACTTGAGATTCACACCGTGAATCTGTGGAGCGATTTATCACATCCCGTTGTGAGCATTTGTAGGAACTGGATTTACATGCAAGTGTATATATATTTCAGATGGTACCCTACTATTATAACGTCGCTTCATATCTGTTTATTCAACAAATTTCTCTCTGAATCAGCGATACTTTAGGACTTAGAAGTAATTTTGAAACGCGAACTTCAAAATAATGAAATCATTTACCATTCATTTTAAATTATTATTTACTTTATAGTGATTTTGAAGTCAGTCATATTTGTTTTTTTTTAGTGCTAAATAACTGAATGATTCAAGCTATATCAACTAATTTTTATTACTTATGGTTTATGCGCGCAGGTTCCTTGTATTACTAAGGTTGAGACGCTAGAACCTTTATTTCAAATCATGGTACTTTATTTGCCCACTGCAATACTATAGCAAATAAATCAAATCACATTAATAGTCATATATTATGTATGCTGTGATGCCCTGTAATTACGGGTTCTCTATATGCGTAATCTGCGTTGGGAGTCCATATAAATAAAGAAATAAGGCGATAAGTCTGCCTATTGTATACTAAGCTTTGAAATATGTAAATGGTTGTCTTCTCTATGAAATACAATAAAGTATTGTATTGCCAATAAATCAATACATTATAATTAATCTACCCATATTCCTCTCAGAAAATCACAACTTAGTACCATCGACAAAATGTATCATTTGATAACTCGAATTAAATGAAAATTTATTAACGAAAAAACATCAATATTAAATGAAAACTCCTTTTTTGAAGTCTGTTAATAATATGTTTGAAAATTCTTATTAAATAAATGTGCTATAATTGTAGATAATAATAATTGTTACGAAAGTGAATGAATTATATTTATTCAGTCTTATAGAGGTTATTGCTGTGCATTGAAATATAATAGCTATAATGTAAATAATGCGATAATGTCCTAATATAAATGTTAACGACTGCCGCTTTAATCAATCATTAATTAGTCTAATAAACGGTGCAATAAACTTTAATTAATGATCGTTAGGGAATCGAACAACAATCGAATAACAAGCAAACGATGCATTTACGCTAACAAACAGAAGATAGGGCAAAATTTCTTCGTGTAAATTCAAATATCCAAATTAGAGTAGTCCTCGAATCTAAAGTAGAAATTATATTGTGAAGTCTAAAATATTCCACTCCAATTATTTTCGAGATCTGAGAGATTGCCGCCGGAAATACATTTAGAAGTAATGTGCTTCAGTTACAAAATTTGGTCAAGTGTGCGTTAAGCTTCGAGAAAATATTAAGCTTGAATTTTTTCGGTTTATTTTAAAACTGAGTACTTTTATATTGGATTGGGCTTATTTTACTGGGCATTGACTAAGAAGTTTCTTAGATTAATATGCTTAAACATAAACTATGTAGTAACTTCAAGTAAAGTAATAATATCATAAACTATGTAGTAACTTCAAGTAAAGTAATAATATCATAAACTATGTAGTAACTTCAAGTAAAGTAATAATATTCGTAATAAGTATATAAAATTCTATCAGTTTTATACGTACGGTTTAAGACTCATTTTTGAGCATAATAATTTATTGTAATCGTTTATGTAAACTTAGTAATCTAAGGTTGACTGGCAAATAATGTTTTTAGCATTAAACCGCCTTTTGTTCCTATACATCTTATATGATGTAAATAAAGAATAAGTATATCTGCACCTACGAGTGAGGAATAGCTCTACTCTCTACGACTCTAGCTGCTCTAATGCATTTGCATTGAGATATGTGCTACTGGCTAGCTTTCAGTCCTTTTAAAATAGCGTATAGGGCATCCGACAAGGTTTAACGACCGCCACTCGTCAGTAACAATCGTCATCGACTCTTTATTCGTGTTTATTAAAGCACGTTAAGAAGTCGCAGCCCATAGCATCTACGTACGACTACAAACACGACTGAAATCCTATCTGAGCTCGAATACGTTGCTACTCCTGAGGACTAAGATAGCCGCTTTCCTCGCCAGCCGGCAACCACACCTCTCCAACCGAAGCACAAGTAATGCTTTACGGTGGATTATGAGAGCTACGATGGTACCTCCCCGGTCGAACTATAGTTCTACCACCTATAAAACTTTACTTTCTCACTTACATGTTTGTTTTACAAATATAAATTTAAATACATAAAACTAATTAATTTTCAATTAATCATCATTAACCAAACATAAAAAATCATTACCCAATGAATGAAAAAGGAATGAAAGGTTGACATAATTAACGAGGTGATTAAATAAAAATTAGTGAGTGTTAATCAAAATGGCGTATCGAGTGAATTTTATTGAAAGAGTCTTCAAATTAATTATGTAGTGCATATTTTAAGGGGCTATAAAAAGGAACGTACAATGCTCGATGTCCACTAAATTAATTATAAATTTATCAGTAGGATAAATTTATAATTTGGCGAAGGCAATTAAAATTAATAACGTCGAATAACATGTACATATAATTAAGAGGTAAATTCCAGTGTCATCATACTTATGTTGTAATTTTTAAGTAATTAAAGTAATAAACGAGCGTGCAGACCACTTCATGTTGAGTACACCCTGCAGCCCTTTGGTATCCTAAGTAAGTATTACCTGAGATCGTGCGTAGGTGCGTTGCTACTCCTGAGGACAGGGTTGGTCATTTCACTTCTAAGTGTAGCCAGCAGTAACATCTCTCCAACCATTACACAAGACTTGATTCACGGCGGACTATCAGAGTGGCGGTAGTACCTACCCGATTCAACTCCCATGTCAGATTTAATGAGATTCATATAAAGGCTCTCCTTAAACGTCTCATGTAATTAATGGACTCCTTGTAATTGACTCTACAAGCAAAACTTTACACCGGTTACACTTAGAAGCGAAACGACCATATTAATCCTCAGGAGTAGCTACGACCTCAGATAGGGCTCTAGTCCTGTTTGAAGTTATATCTGGAATTCTATGGGCTGCAGCAACGTTCAAAATATATAAAACTAGCGATTAGGCCCAGCTTCGCTCGGGTTGTAGAGTTTATATTTACTTACATAATTTTTCTTTCATACATGCATCCAGTCATGACCTAGTTGCAAAAACTAACAATTACGACCATCTATTTCGAACGACGATTGACTTACTGTATTGAATTTTAACTATTTAATTTAATTTACTTTGCCCAATTTACAATAAAACTTAACTTATTATGCACCAAAACCTTCCTCAGGTATCAATCCACCTGTTTATGAAAACTGCGAGAAAATCTGTTCAGCACTTTTTGAGTTTATCGCGAACAGACAAACAGACAGACGCGACGGGGGACTTTGTTTTATAATATTTAGAGAAGAGCTATATTTGTCATTGATTGACATGATTAATATAAAATAATAATTAAAGGTTCAGACTTCAAATAATTACACCCTACGCTGAAATAAAGTATGTATGTAGTACATAGAATATAGGCATTACGGATTAAGCGTGAGGCCTATTACACAATCTTCTTTCTCCGTGGCGGCTTAATTGCGGCTTAGAAACACCATTTAAATACTCGTGAGGCGTTTCTAAAAGCTTTATAGTAGTTCTATTATTATATTAGAAGCAATGTTAAATAAGGGACTAGTACTTTATATAAGAAGGGGGAAAAGGAATATGAAGTAACAAGTTTTTACCTCAATTTAAACAGAATCGTCGCTTGATGTACCGAACATATGAATTTCAATCATAATTCAATGTCGAGTACTAGGATGTAACATGGCTAATTGCAAGTTGTCAGTTCCAACAGCCAACATTACTTTGTTACACGGCGGTACGGTAAATCACATTGTTATCGGCAAAGCGTTTACCGCATAAACAAAGTTGAGCTATGTAACGGATTTCGATAGCTCTACAGTTCTGTACAGTTGTTTTGCGTGGTGTGAAACTTTGTTGTTACAGTTAGCAGCAGTATTATAGTTCGACCGGGGAGGTACCATACGACCTCATAATCCAAATTAAAGCAACTCGTATTGCGGTTGAAACGTACGGTTGCGGTGAAAATATAATCATTTTTGAATCTTGTTTTTGAATCTTAGAAGATTTAGCAAACGAGCGTGAAGGCTACATTTTAAGTGGTCAGGCTGCCTATGGACATTAAAATCAACTTCAAACAGGATCGAATTCCTATCTAAGGTCAAACGCATATGAGTTTCTCAAGATTTAGATATTTTTTAGCGTTCTATCTTGACAGCAGTTTAGCGTTGAGATGTTCCAGTTTAAATGGAGTTGCATGACGCACCTTTTATATAAGATATCGTAACTTAATCTTCACGCAAAGCATATCTTTGCTATTATATAAAAGTGAGTGTGTATGTTTCTTTGTATGCATTTTTTAAATTTGAAAACTATCGACTTAATTTAATCTAAATTGGTACACAAAGTGCTTGTACTTGGTCACGTTATTAACTTTATTGTTGTGGACCTGAGAAATGACTGAGAATAATAATAATAATATTTATAAAACTAATTTTAATGATTATATTATTTTTAAAACTATTGCTAAATTGTTTGTAACAGGCTTAAAGGTTATACGTCTCGGGCAAACCCGCAGGTTAAGTCTAGTATAAGCTCAAGCTCAGAAACAAGATTATCATATACAACCGCTCTAGGGTTGTCAATTTTCAAAAGAAAAAGTCGTTCAAATTATAAAATCTGAATTATTCTTAAGGATCCGTACGCAAAGGGTATTATAACTAATCTTACAATATATGCTGGTCTGTATGTGTACAAATTTATGCTAGAGATTTATGTCAGAAATGCCGCGAATAATAAATTAACCGAATATAGAATTGGCCATGCTTTCGGTGGAAGCGACACATAGGTCATATCTGTGCATGATAACACGCAATCCAACATTTTCTATGCACATATCAGGCAAATAATCGTGGCGTTCCTAGTTTGATAGAAGGAATAATTAAATATACTTTACAATACAATTAATAATAATAAAAAATATATATTTTTTTAAACATTATGGTTGGCAACCCTAACCGAACCATAGCAGGTTTTCGGTAGTAAGCTTGTGGTTGCGTTGGCAGGCGCTAGCGCGACGCTGGCAGCTACCCTTATGGGGGTCGCTAAGAGGGTTAGCACAATGGATCTCCCCCGACGGAATCTCTCCCAAATCTATACAAACGTGCCTCACATATTCGCGACTGGCTGTACGCGTGCTACCGGCTTAGAGGATTGAATGGGGCGCGGAACTCATTTGAACTTTGCAAAGAACATTCGATATACGTACGCGTGAGATCGTGCTTTCACAATACAAGTAAAGGAGTGTTTGAATATCGTCGTTGTTAACTCAAAATTTGTTATGTGCTATTTTGACTTTTTACGGCTAGTCCGCTAATAAAATTGTAAAAAATATGCTTCTTGCAAATAGTGATGAAGCATTACTTACCCGTTACTGTCCCACTGCTGGGCACTGGTGTCCTCCCAGAATGTGAAAGTTTAGGTACTAACATACTATGTTGACTAAGCGCGGAGTGGTAGTGGTTATGTACCTCTGTAATTTTATGAAAAAGCTGCCACGCATCCAGAATTCATAACGATGCTTTTCATCACCTTATAACAAGTCATAATTACTTTTTATGCACATATCTTTGGACCCCGGATCCCGCGTATCAAAGACCGGAAATCACTAAACTATCATACTTTTGTTTAGTGCTGCTGGCTATTTGTATGGTTCAACCGCGGAGATAAGGGGGAGTAAGGGGGGGGGGTACATTGGCCAAACCTATTTGTAGATGCATGGTTGGCGATCATCTTAGTCCTTAAGGGTAACAACGCAGCAGTCATCGACTTCACTGGAGATTCCAGTTCTATTTTACTGACTTAATTGGATGAGGCCTTATTTACCTGAATTTATCAGGAGACCTGATTGTTATATGAATGTCATAAAAAAGCGTTATCTACATAACTTAGTGCCTTAATTTGTGTCAGGCCAGAGTCGAAGTTGGCTACATAAATATGCAATATGATCATTAATTGAGTGCAACAAGCTGATAAAGCTCCCGATCGCCACCAATAAAAGTTTATTGAAGAAAATTAACGACCAATGACGAGCAGATGGTTCATTACCAGTTACAATCTCACAATAGCTTTGAATAGAGATGAAAACATACACCTACTCGCATACATACGCATGCACTAAAGCATGCACGCGCGGAACTAGGATTTCCTGTGTAATGAGTGTTATAGACACAAATATATAAGCGCCTAGATTCAGAACAGAAATCTAAATTCATCATTCATATATCTGCCTTGCCGGGAATCGAACCCGTCACCCGTTATGTGTCACTGGAATGTGACACAACATGCTGGTCATCAATATAGACCATAACTAATACCTTACTAAGAAACTAATACCTTACTCTTACCAAAATAATGTAATAAAAGGTAACACTGAACTCACACAAACGACGCTGTATCGGAAAGCAAATATTTGCATAATATAATAACGAAATATTCGTGTAACGACTTATTAACATTAAATATTTACCAAATAAAAACAGGAAAGGTCCGAAGACCGAAATATGTACCCCAATTTGTTGAGGCAGGGGTGGTTGGCAATAATCGAAAAACGTTCAAAGAAAACTCGAGACCCTCAACATTGGGGACTAAATCTATTGAAACGAGACCATCGATCGTAATTTAGTCCGCAAATTTCGCAAATAAACTACAACTAAGCGAATTATAATAGAAGAATAATTTGGCAAGCATTAGCAATAATAGCCTTATGATTTAGATTCCGGTCTCTTACACGTGGAGCCCTGGGTTCAAATTAATCTATACATATAATAAAACTGTAACTGGTCGCTGTCTGTACATGGCATGCATATATAAAAATCATAATAGGCTGCCTTTATATACGCAAGAGAACCCAAAACAATGTATTTTGGTTTTTGTCTGTCTGTATCTGTATGTTTGTGCACGCTAATCTCAGACGGCTTATTCGATTTGAATGCAGTTTTCAGGATTATATTGCGATAGGCTTCACTTAACATTTAGTGTTTTTCATTGAAACCGGTTAACAAAAAAAAGAAGTCGTGTCATTTAATTCAATCACCACTAACGAAGTCGTGGGCACAGAATAAAAATATAATGTTACGATCAATACTCGCAAAGATTAGAGTGTACAAAAGATTCCACATTCTCATTAATGTCACACGCGTTAGATTCATGCACCGATGAATCTTACCCCTCTTGTGTTATATCGTTACAAAGGTCCCCATCCTTGGGTCAATAAGCGTTTGGAGATTATCAACAAATGCCACGTCCTACGACATTTAAGCACAAGAACATGCTTCTAAACATAACTTACGGACTTGTTTGATATATTAGGTACAGTGTACTTTTAAATGTCGGTAAACACTTCTCGGTAAATTGTTAAAATAAAATTGAAGTCCTTAGTAAAATTAGTAAAATGTTAATATTAAGGGAGAGTTTTTGCAGTTTAATAAACAAAAATCCTTGTTAATGTTAAAGGCGGGGTTTGTAGTTTGATAAACAAAAAATAAGTGTTAATATTAAAGGAGAGTTTTACAGTTTAATAAACAAAAAACCATGTTTGTGAAATTTTGTTGGGAGTTAAAATCCTACGAGTAGGTATTCAGGCCAATTGGTTATCAGGCTCGTCATAATCTGAATAATTCGCAGCCCTCGACTTGATTGAATTACATTCCATGAGGCCGGTTCTGGGAAAACAGATACACGAACAGCTCTGTATCGGGTTTTAACATTATCAATAATGAAAAAGCATAATGGTTTCGTTTTTTTACAGATGAAGATGAAAACGTCATTAATAGTCCAAGATGTTGCTATATATTACTTTAAAAAGTAAAGGTGGGAGAACTATAGTTCCACCGGGGAGGTACCAACTCCGCCCTCACAATCCGCCGTAAAACATTACTTGTGTTTCGGTTGGAGATGCGGTTGCCGGCTACACTTTTGAAGAGAGGCGACAATCTTAGTCCTCAGGAGTTCAGATAGTATTTCAGTCGTGTTTGTGGTTATATGTGGATGTCTATGGGCTGCGACTACTTAACATCAGGTGGTTTGCACGCTCGTTTGCTACTCTTTTCACGTAAAAAAAATAAGTTTAATAATGTTCATCATTGAAGCATAAAATTAATCTCGCATTAAGTCGCTTCTTCCATCCATTCGTTATGGAATTCAAATAAACACAGAACAGACGAGAAAGTTCTATCTGAAGTTGCAGACCCTTAAATCTTTGCAAATAGGAAACGCTTGAGAATAAATTAAATAAATTTTATAAAAAAAAAACGTTGACTGAAAAACTGCATAAATTAATGTAATGTTGTTGCGTTTCAATTACCTCAACGCATATCACGATCACCTTAAAAACTATACAAGAATCGGTTTATTCATTTAGAAGTTACGCTACCACAGACAGACCATGGTACATGTCAAACTTATCACCTCTCTTTTGGCGTCAGGTGTCAAAAACAAGTCTCTAACATACTTCAAATAAAAACAAATTGGCGCAATCAATGCTGTAAATGCAATCACTCTCGAAATACAAAAACAACATCGTTTTTTAAATCATTAAAGTCGTTTCAATCACAGTCAAACTCCGTCAAAACACACACGCCAAGCCTTTATGGTGTATTCGGCAAAATTGTTTAACCGAAAGGGAGACAAATAAATTACAGTTCCCCGAAATGTGCGATAAAGGGAGGGGCAATATAACGCCGATGGTGTGTAAATCACACGATATTGCAGTGCTGGCTGGCTAGCTGCTATACGTTTTATTAATGTTGAGGACTAAGTGACTAAAAGTCAAAATATTTATTGCTGGTGACAAAAAGGGCTGGATTATATCTCGTGCAAAGAATTGCGATCGCTAGTCATTGGCATAGTCAGTGTTTTTGATTTGATTTTGGCGGTTAGTGTTTTTGACACCATGTCTCCTGGGCATGAAATCCCTGTAGATTATTTATTATTCTATGTTATACTTAGATTAATTATTAAGTATGTAAATAAAACTTTTAAACACATATAAAATGATGTACTTCTATTTGTATTTTAAAAAAGAACAAGCATAGTAATTAAAAAGAAATCCGACTTCCATATCTTAAAAAGGGTCTTTTAAAATCAGTTTTTCATGCTTAGGCAATGGTTAATTTAAATCAGTAGAGTTCGCTTAAAATTTATATAATTAGGATTAGGTATCGCTATTTATTAAATGTAATTGCAGAACACATTTAAGGCGCAACGAGAAAAAGTTCAGTAAATATGGACAAGCAGTACGAACAGTTTTGACTCGACGTCGCGCAATTTGTAAATACAGGGAAATCAGGACGTCCCGTTTCAATCAGGCCTTTGGTACCACTCTGGCTACACCGACGTATCGACTAGTTAACTGATGCGTGGTTCATGTAACGAGCGGCGCTGGTGCAAATTTTAATTGGTACCTCGATCGCTTTGAGTGAATGGGTGCTAACTGAACTGATGATGACGCCTCATATGAGGTCTTTGTACAGGAATATTTCAATGAAGTGCTCAGTTTTTCTGTAAGCAACGTTTGTGCTCTATGAAAAGTGCTAATTAGGAAACAAAAGAAATTTTGAGAAGAACTTCTGACTGTAATTACTAAGAATTATATTATATATAATATTACAATATAATCCAGTGAACTCTGTAACTCTTTTTTGTGATTTTTTTAATTTATAAAATAAATTAATAAATGATATAAATGTTC